>JAUOBW010282540.1:0-10612 GCA_032360285.1 Lepidozona retiporosa | reverse complement strand
TACCATATTGTAGCATCATTTACCATATTGTAGCATCATTTACCATATTGTAGCATCGTTTACCATATTGTAGCATCATTTACCATATTGTAGCATCATTTACCATATTGTAGCATCATTTACCATATTGTAGCATCGTTTACCATATTGTAGCATCGTTTACCATATTGTACCATCATTTACCATATTGTAGCATCGTTTACCATATTGTAGCATCATTTACCATATTTATGAAGTTACTTTTGTGTTTATTTTTCACATCTCCCAAAACCTCATGTAAAGATGATCATTCGTTGTTTTTTTTACATTTCTACGTAGCTTTACAAAAAATGGGATTTATTGCCTATTTTAATTTGCTTTACGTTTACCAAATGTTCCTATGTGGGGTAGATGTTTTTTTAACAATAAATATCTAGCTATTTTATTGCCCCATCTATTCCTATTGGATTAGTATACGCTCTTGATGATTGCACTGCTGTTTCTGATCAAGGGTGTAGAACTCCTGATTTTTTATGTTGCATATGAAAGATAGCTAGCCTGGTAACCTGCTAATCAAGTGACCTGAGATTATTTACAATTATTTTATCAATAAATTGCTGTCTTAAATAAGGTATTTCAGCATCAAAACAAATCGAGCTTTACATCAATTTTTCATCGGTAAATGGGTACCTGAACCAATTATTTAATTTTTGGGATGGGGTAGTCGTTAAATGATAATTACCACTGATGCGTTAAACCATGTGAAAACAGGGCATGTGTCCTCTCTTGGATCGCACGTTAAATCTGATACCTACCTAACTATACCCATATTTCGTTATAGTTTTTGTTTTAATTTCATTGATCTTTTACCTGCCAAGGTTCTTAACCATAAAGAAACGATTTGCGATGATCAACAATTATTTGCTTCAGTATAAATTCGCCTACAAATTGTAAAATATTGTTCTGTACATTACATCTTAAATTGAATTTCGCTGATGAAAGGATTTTAAAATACATTATTCATATGCTCCTGTCGCTTATCTCTTCAAATAAATGATTCACAGAGTATTTCTTTAGAATTTTGGAAAGAATGAAACAGATGAGAGCGAAGACGAGCAAGTAGTTCTAGCAAGAAGTTCTCCACCGCCGTTGAGAAGCAGTCGAAGTAGAAGAAGACGAAGTTCTCTAATAAGAGATGTGAGTAAAATTTCTCTATTAAAATTGTTGTGTAATGGGAATATAAGCCATTATAATAATAGGAATATAAGCCATAAACTATCATAAAGTGTGTGCTTAACTTCTTCTTCTTCTTCGATAACTCTTTTGAGACTCAATTTTTCCGTTAGTTTAGTTAAGTGAGAATTTTTTTAATAGCTGGCAAAAAGGGTAAGTGTGGGGTACTCTTTCTTGGTTGTGTTTGAAGCTAGTTTCCTATGGTTTTCAATAGGATCAATGAAATCCATTAAGGATTAAGAATAATCCATTAACAATTTATCGGTGGTTTGGCTCAGCGGTTAAGGCGCTTGTCATATGACTCCAAGGGTCGGAGGTTCGAGCCCCAGCTGTTGCCACAAGTTGCACTAAACTCTCTGATTCGATAACTAACATTTTCGAGTTCGATCTCTTCAGCTTATCCGTAGCACAAATGGGTGCTTTAAAAAGAACCAGTACCTAGACCCGTGGCCCGTCTGGAAATATTGTCAAATTAACAAGTTTTCGGTTACCACGTTAAACACAAAACTTACTTAAACTTACTCCCCCGAGACAAAAGGCCCCAAATGTAATTTTCACAAATTTCGAAACGGCCAGAAGCCCAAAAAATATTTTCGTTATAAATTATTTTAAACGGGGCGAAAAACACCTTTCCGGGTTCACACTCACAGTAATAATTGGTGGGGGTACAAAAAATAAAACAAACAGCAGATGGATTCAGATCAATTTATAGGCTATGTAAATGGGTGTCAATCATGTTGAGATTCACATGAAGGATAAATCAAGCGGAATAATTAGAAATATTTATCTGTATGTTTCATATTTACTAAATTGTGAAACAGGTTCACTTACATATTTGATTGTATTCACTTTATTATTTTAAGAAGATCATTAATATTTAATTAAATGTTTTTCTCATATTTTAGAGAGGGGTGAAATACTCAAAAACGGACGTCCACCATCAACATGAAAATAAACACTTTTGTTAAATCTCATCTCCTTTCTGTATATAAGATGGGTGTAGATCGTGTTATTAATTATTATCCCTTCTAATAAAAAAAGTTATCCTCTCTTATTATGCATACATCCTTTTAAATTTAGAGCAAGTTTGAGTTGGATGATTTTTGGAAAGATTGTGAAGCGGACCTTGTTAAGTCTGACGATGGTGCAATCAATGCAACACAAGATGATCAAGATAACCTAGTAATTTGTTTATTAATGTTAACTATAGCAACTAGACCAAACATGATGGACTATGCTAAAAGGGGGATTAGGCACAATCAACAATAGAAAATATATATGTTAGTATTAAAAGTACCGTTGGTTCAGAAAGCTATTCCCGTAAGTTGTCATCAACATAAACTTTTGGATATTAATTCATTCTTTCAAATATCTGTAAAGTCCTTATTGATATTTTATTCTCCATCTAACATCAGATTGTCTTTATTTGATGTCGTAAGCATTGGATAGATAGTGCTATTGATTCGCAGGCATATTCAACATCGCATCCCTAGTATCTGACCAATTTTATTCTTAGTATAAGATTTACAAAACAAATCAAACGCATAATAAACTCAATTTGAAAGCACTCAGTTCGGACAACATCCTCGCAAACCATATTGAAAATCAAAGTGTCAGTGAGTGATAAAAATTACCAACAGAAAATAAACCATACAAACTCTTCACCAATGTATGTAGCAGAGTGGGGAAAGCTAGTCTTCTTCCAAAAGAAAGAATACTTAAAATTTCCAAAGTAATGTACTATTTCAAAATCTTACAGATCTAAATCATACTCAAGCTCGTCTTAGGAACGGGTGTAATCGCTAAGAAATTGAGAGAATAAACAGGATACTTTATGCTTTTGATTGTGAATTTACTAATTCGCTTCAGAATGGGTGGGACCTTGTCAAACAGTTATCACGTAAAAAATTCCAAATCAATTTTATACAAAGTAAAAACAGAAAAAAAAGATGGAAAATTCGTTTTTAAAACCTCCTAAATGTCAACTCTAACACTGTTTTAGATCCTATAACTTATATTTTTCCTGAAAACAACAACGTAAAAAGTTGTGTTTTTCGTTAATGAAATAGAAACTGCTATTTAACAGATGAAGCTTGGAAAAGCAACATGGGCTAGACAAAATTCCTATAGAAGAATGGCAACTTCCGAAACTGTAAGATCATCTCAGAGCCTTCTGTTATAATACTCTAGCTAGGAATAAACCTCCTTAATGGAATATTTCATGCATTACAATTCCTATTAATAAGAAAAGCGATCTTATCATTCCACAATATTATAGAGGAATAAGTTTATCTCAAACTGCGATTAAAATATACAGTTGCTTATTACTGAACCGAATCCGTACTTATCCCTAATTTAAAGGGTATTACACCTTTTAGATCTACATCATCTCAAACTCTGGCTCTAAGGCGTATTGTTGAAGAGGGAAGAAATCATCGTAAAGAGGCAGCCATAATATTTATTAATTTTAAAAATAACCTTGATTATATTAATCTCTATAAAATGTTTCAAATTCTTAAAGCTTATGACTTGTCTGATAAGATTTTCAGTGCTATTAAAATAATGTATGATCATTCATGTGGTTCTCACATCTGAAGTTGATTATGACCTTTGTTATCAATAAAAACACCATGGTGCTACATGGAGATCCTTTATCTCCATATATATTTATTATTCTGCTAGACTATGCTCTTAGAGTCTCAATTTATCTTACAGATGGGCTGAAAAAACTTCTTGCAGGAGAAGTTGTAGATATCCATTGCAACATCTTGCTGATCTAAACTTTGCAGACGATATTGTCCATCTTTCTTCTTTCAAAGATGAGATCGAATTGGTCAAAAATTCGTAATTTTTACTGCAGTAAAATCTGTAGATGGATTTAAAGAAAATTCCCGTAATGACGCCACCAACAAAAACATTAGGGTTGCTTAACTTTACAGCTTAACTGTGATTCTTTGTTTGGATGACGGTTTATATACATATATTGAATAGATCGTAGAGCTCAGTGAATAATTAATCTCCAGGCGAACCTGCAGTGAGATACAAAGCATCTTGTCGTGTGGCTATATGTCATGTTGTTATAAACCCGGTGATTTGCCATATCTACCAAGGATCGTCCGTAGCTAGAGGCGCAGGCGGGGCTGGAACTCGTAACTAAGATTCGTCTTGTGTTACAAGACGGGCGCCTGAACCGCTGAGCCACGGAACCACGGAGATACAATGTTAGCGATGGGTACCGTAAATGATCGAATAACCCTCGGGGGTTATTTTTAAAAATTACTTTTGAGTGCTATTGAACTTTTTAATTTACATGTATACCCATAAACTAATAAAATTGTATTTATGACTTTTAAATGTGTACCAGAACTTTAGAATGGAAATAAGAAACTGGTTTACCGATGCTCTACCACTTTTAAAAACTTCAGCTGTGCTAACCCAAAATTAAATAGGTAGGCCATAGGTGTTTAAAGATTTGAAAGAGTATCGAAGTTATATATATTATAGAAATCTGTCACTACAACAACAAGTTGGGCTCATATGAAAGAGCTTGAAAAATTATCTAAGAATCTTTTTATTTTTTTGAAAAATGTTCATCGCTACCAAGTTTTGCTCATTTCAAAGTTTTAGAAAACTGTATTTTTTGTCATTGAGAAAATGTAATTCTTATATGATTTTTTAAGATCTTTCAAATGAGCCCAACTTGTTTATACCCGGGATATTTTTGATCTACCAAACCCGGGGTGATTCCTACCGACCCCACCCCCTCCTCTGTAAATATTTGTGTGTTAGTGGTGATGTCCTATGACTTTGCAGCATATTACATGTGGATGTAAGGAACATTTTGCAAAAAAATTGTGAAGACTTCACATATTTTTTGCCGACGTCATCATTATCTAATGCGAACTTGAGAAATTTTCTAATTTTTGCTTTCGACTTTGAGGCCCGAAAAAATCACATTCCAAGCTGCTAAACATGTCAAATTATGTTTAAATGTAATAAGGAGTTAACAAGAACTGACCAATAAGGAGGCTGTAAATACATCTTTTACTTCAAACCTAAAAACTGGTGGTATTTTAGGGTCATATTACGTATAACGAACCCCCGAAATCGCGAAAGGTATACTATAATTTTTTTAGGCATAAAATTTTAGGAAAAGTCAGAAAATTTGGGCATCATAACGGATACGGTTCAAAAGTTACGAGCAAAGCACCGCGAAGGGGCGGAATCCGTCCCCGGGTTAAATAGAGTTACAGGATGATATTGCATCACCAAACCTGGACTCATTTGGCAAACATTTTTTTGTTAAACTTGCGTCCCGAAATCTACATTTTGTATATTTAGTAAAATGCAGAATAATAATTTCTAATTAGTCTAATATCCATTTTAATATGTTGTGTTATGGTTGGTTAAATTTGTACTCCTTTAAAAACGGATGGGGATTCTAGCAAGCCATTGGGCTAAGGGTAGAGATTTTATCACGTGATATTCCCCTAGGGTATAGGTTAGGCACAAAATTAGAATCTTGAAAGTTATACTAAAATATTAAGCCTAAATTGTCCTCTTATGGTTTCGACAGTTTACGGAACATGACCCAAGGAGTGGGTGTTCAACCTAGGAAATTAACTTGATTTGAGGCGACCCCCTTTCGCCTGAGAGCAGATTGGTACCCGCGGGAATTGAACCGCCCGTTAATCATAATAACAAAGAGAAAGGAAATACGCTAATTATAACAATAATAAAGTATTTCGTTATTTTTTAGATGCTTGGTGAGCCTTCTACAATAACGCACGAAAGTAACATGAGTACAACCACTGAACCCTTCGAAGTTCCAACTCAAGTACAGCAAAATATTATAACACTTACAAATCCGATATATGAAAACCTAAATTCACATACCGACAATAATACCTCTTATTTTCCACTAATACAAGAATATCGTAATGTATCGCAACCAATAAAAGAACCTAAATCTGAAAATAAAGAACTATATTCCTCTGTAAAATCAGCACATAGCCCTTCCATTTCTTTAAAAGAGCGAAGAAAACTGAATAGAAGGAGCATAAAAATCAGACAATCTTCTTCAGAAGAAATAAATTGGAATCATTTTTTGGAAAGTTGCAACAGTATTGATAATACTAAACAAAACGACGATGCGACGAATGAAGTGGAATGTGTTTCGCCAACTGGAGATTTGCAATTTTTTAAAAGGTCCCGGTCAATACCACATGACAAAGATGAAATAAATGATATAAATCAAGAGGAGAAGTATCACAGCGATTCTCAAAATTTAGCCGTCAATACTATAATAGAAAAAGATATCAAATCTATGAATAGGAAAATATCAGATATTGAAATAGAACTTGAAGAAAGTTTTTTGGGACAATCTAGTATAGTTGTTAAAAATTACGATACTGGAGCGAATATTGAAAGTCAATCGGGATTTAATGTCGAAAAACACGATATTAGAGCGAATATTGAAAGTCAATCGGGAATTAATGTTGAAAAACTCGATATTGTAGCGAATATTGAAGATCAACCGACAACTAATGTTGAAAAATCGGATTCTAAAGAGGTAGAAAATATCAAATTAGATGTGAACAAAGTTAAACTAGACAATAATGATGTGAAAATAAAATTATCCAATAATAAACGTAGAGATAAATCCAAAAGCCGTACACCAATGGTAAATGATGATTTACTCAACGCATTAAATTCTGAGATTTCATTTTCACCGAGACGCAAAATTACCCAAAAAGAATCAAAAAACATTGACACTTCAAAGGTTTTACCAACAAATGAAAACAATTTACAAACACGTGATCATTCCATTGACAGAACTCACAATAATATTGATGATGCTTTGATTATAAACAGAAATATTAATATAAGTGATTTATTACCACACGAGATTATCTCTAGTGAAGTTAATAATGAAATTTCCATAGAGAAAAATGAAGAAGAAGATACAAATGTTCTAAATAATAACCAGGTAATCAATAGCTTAGACAATTCGAGTGTTTTTATCACGCCTCGACATGTAAATACTAAAAATCTACCAGATGCATATATCGATGAAAATACAAATCAAAATGTATCTCATTGTGATGTGGAGAGCGAATCAAACGGACCTCTTAAATCGGAAATCAATATTGAAAGCATAGATTTATCATTGGACACAATCAGAAACATAATGAATTCAAAATATGATCCTGAAATGGAATATATATATATATCCAACCCAAGAAACAAAACAGAAAGTATTGATCATGAGATTTGCCTTGAAAAACGTAACTCTATCGAAATATCGAATCTTGGACGGGACCTAACAGAAGATTTTCATGGAGATGAATCCATCAATGAGGAATGTAAAATAGTTTTGAAAAATTCTAAATTAATTTCCAATTTTGAACAAGATAACTTTGAGAACGAAATTTTCGAAAACAATGCTGTTAATTCTAACATTTATGAAACAGATAATGATAAGAAATTAATAAATACACGACAAATCACGTTATCAAGATCTCAAAGTTCAGAATTTGAGTTTGTAATGTGTGATACAGGGGATGTAGAGCTCTGCGATGACGAGCAAGCGGACCATGTGAAGCTTGCAAAAGACATGCTACAACGCGGTGCATCGATGGCCGTCGATGATTGTTACGAACCAACCATAGCGAGTACAGAACATGGTTTGATGATGGAAAATGATTTAGAAAAAATAAATAATATCGAGCATCGTAGTCATAGTAGTTTATTTTATGAAAGCTCCACTGAGGATGCGATAGACGACGATCATAGTGAGCAGGTTAACGAAGATTTCGATATAGTCGATGTTCCAAACCAGTTAGCTGGACGGCTTCAGAGCATTCAGAAATCTAACAAACCGATACACTCGATACACTCGATACACGAATTTGATTGGAGAGCAAATACTTTATGTGAAGAAACGCTTGGTAGCATAAATGAATTGTATTCCATTTACGAGAACAATGTGCTAATAAGTGAAGATAATCCGACAGAAGAGACCACTGACTCCGAAGAGAGCGATAGTATAATTCTGCATCAAATCAATGAGAACGAAGTACTGGAACAAAACGACACAAATCATGATTCTTGTAACACTTCGATTGAATCTCCACCACCTACTCGACGTCGTATCACAAGGGCAAGATCCTCAGAAGAATCGGGTGTTGTAATCAATGACTTATCTTGTGGCGAAGAAAATGATTATCTCCACATAAAAGAGCAATCAAATGATCTTGACTTGAGTGAAGACAAGAATCAAAATAATTTGACAATTAATCATATTAAAGAATGTGACGAGGGCAATTATTTTGGAAAGCTAGAAATAGAAATCGATATGAAAGAAACGATGTCAGAAAACAAATTAAGCACGCACGATAACAACAATAGTGTCATAACTTTCGAATATGAACGGTCTGATGAAAGCTTTGATCATAGTAATAACTCGTCTATGATTAGACACGATTTAAGAGAAAGAAAGAGAGTAACTAGAGAAAGATCAGAATCTGTAGATTCGGCGGTAGGAGGAATAGATGAGACTACGCTGGCCGATTCTTCGACAAAAGATTTATGTAATCCTCCCGACCGTCATTCTTACGATGAATCCATCTTAAACACTACAGGATCTCTTCAAGAAGAAACCTTGCAAAGTTTCAACACAAATAGTATCGAAATAAATGATAAAATTGTTATGTCTGATAATGAAGTTAATTCTGATATTAATAATAATTGCGTAATAGATGAATTTGAAAATATGAAAAATATATCCCAAATTGATAATTCTAATAACAAACTCTCGAGAAAACAACTGCTTATAGAATCTTTAAAAAAGAAGGTGAAAATGAGAAAAATGAAATTCTTAGGTATGAACAAAAATGAATTACCGGATTTTAATGCAAACATTTTTCCTACGACCAACACCAATCAGGTTAGAAATTTCAATGCAAAAATAAATTCTGTGCCAATAGTTACCCACGACGATGTCTCTGAAAGGAAGCTGCAATTGGCTGCAGCACTGATGAATAAACTGCAAAAACAGAACACTCTCAATAAAAAACTTGACACTAAATTCACAAATACTATAGCAGAAACTAACCACGAAAATAAAATTGAGAATTTAATTGAAGCAACTTCAAATTTAACAAATGATCAGACAGATAAAACTGAAGAACAGCCGTGCAGCGCATTGGATGGAGACGTGGGGGAAATTGTCGTCCCAGTTATTACCAACTATAAAAATGATAACGACGACAAGAAAATTGACATTAAAGGCAAGAAAATTGATATCGAACAAATTAAAAATGACATCGAAGAAAAGATAAATGATGGGGAAGACAATATTCCTGATGATATCGATCAGGTATTTTATGATTTTTATTAAAAGCCTATTTTAAATGCGGATTTACAATACCATGATGATTGAGTATTCCTAATTCCTTCACCATTTAACTGTTTCTCGAAATCATTACTTTTGTTTAAATTTTGCATGAATTTAGACCAAGTTTTAGGGAATATTTTCATCTATATGTGCACCTACCGAAAATTCTCGATTCTAGGCCCCTAAATGAGTAAAAGAATATGGTTTTAGGCCTAAAATCAACGTTTTTTGAATTTTTAACGAAATCTGCTAGATATATTTTTCTCAAATTTTGCATCAGTTTATTTAACATAGTTTTACATAGGCAGACATGTTGGTGTAGAACCCTGTAATACAGTTTAATGTAAGATACACATAACTTTTTAAAAGATATAATTTCCCATATTTTCGCTCATAAAATAAGATTAACAGTAACCCACAATTTCCGTCATTTATTAGAAATCTATGATCCTTTTTCTATGAATGTGCACTATTCTTATTTGAGGATTCTGGATTATGTAGTCACTATTGTTTAATTTATTTTTTTCAATTATTTATTACAAATTTTAAGCATTATGATATTCTATCTATGTTTTTTGAAATATATACATAACCCACCTACATTCCTCATTTTACACATTTATTTGAGCAACATAATTTTAAAAATTACTATTGACTATTTTACCTTGCTCACCTGTTTATTAAAAAACAGAGTATTAATTCTTCTTCATCATCAGCAACATCAACACTACCATCATCATCATTTTTTTTCACAGGAATTAATTTCTGTATAAAGTGCAAAAAATCGTGAAAGTCATTTCCTTTAAAGTGGTTAGGGGTTGGTCTTTTTTAAGTCCGGATACCCAGACAGAGTGAATTTTTTGTCAGTGCTATATTTTTTACACCCCCTAAATTTCAAACAAAAATTTCACACCCCATCCCAAATTTTGAAAATAATTTCCTCCTCCACCCATAATGAACTCCATTTTCGAAAAAAGATGGAAAAATTCCATAATGGCAGAA
>JAUOBW010282429.1:0-10613 GCA_032360285.1 Lepidozona retiporosa | reverse complement strand
ACCAAGTCAATTTTACTGCTCGGATGTCCTTCCTGACAACAAACCCCAAGGGGAAATCAACCCTATTTAATCAAAAACCCACCTAGTGCAATTGTCTTAACTTGCATAACATTGAAGTTGTTAGCAAGGGTTAAAAGAAATTTGAATTTATTCTAGCCAATAGTTTTATCGATGCACATATTTGAAAAAAAATGTGCACCAATCTACATAATTGGCAAAAATTATACTGTTCAATCTTGTTAAAATAAACTACTGGTAGTGTTAACGAAATGAATGTTTGGCGCGAGCAAAGGTTGATTAGCGACTGAAAAGTAAAGCTATTAAAATTAATTTTCAGCAGGTAAATATTAAATAGTAAATCACAAGTAAATCACTGGTTATGGCAAATTAATTTCTAGTTGTTCTAGCTATGAATCTTAAACGATAATTAGAATATCAACAACATGATTTTAAAATATTATACTCAATGTGCTGGTTATTTTAGGAAAAATGCTCATTTCACAGTGAAAGTAATAAATAAGACATAATTTACTTTTAAGTTAATTTACCTCCCAGAACTTTGATAACGATACAACTTGCAATTTCCATCCACGTGACATGAATGCTGGTAAATTGTACACGATGGACATTCCAACCAATCTTTTTCCTGGATACTGTCAAGTTCATGATTGCAAAAGCACCACTCTTTAAAGGATAATGAAAATGAAGATTGCACAATCTTTCCTTGCTAAAAATTAAACAATGTTGAGAGGCATTTTCATTTACAAAAGGAATTTCTAAAATACTGGGTACTATAAATGTCATGTCCAATTTTTTTTCTTATTCTTATTTTTTCTTATTATTTTAACTTGATTATACTAATCACATAGAAATGTTTTCATTCATCTTTTTAAAAGGATTACTTGCTTTATCTACCTGATGATATAACTGTAATAATTTGTTTTTTGCAAGTTTTTCATTTTTAAGCATACCGTCAAATTCTTATTTTAAAAACATTAAACTCGACGAGAACCCACATTTCAAAGAGATGGAAAAATCTGATAATTTTTCAACTAATTTACTAGACAAACTTGTTCAGTCGCTTTAACCTTTTACACACGTCATGACTGGAATAGTACAATTGTAATATTTCAATGTTTTAAAATGTCCGGATGCCAGACCTTACTGAACTTCAACAATTCAATTAAACCATGAGTTAGCAAATAGCATAAAAAGCCTTTTTTTAATTTGCTCAAAACTTAAGGGTATACAGTTGATGTTTAAGAATATTGTCTGAAACACGAAAGGGTTAAGAAGGCCATATTTATATATTTTGAAATTTAAGGATTGTTAATAAAAAAAGCTTAACATTGACACTGATTAATAGTCAACAATATAAAAAATGAGTTTTTCTCATAATATGTCATATGAAACTTAAGAAATTAAAAAATATCCTAGTTTTTTTAAAATTTTTTAAATTGTCTGTGGTAAAAAATAACAGGAAGTTGTTATTAATTATCGTTTCAACCATTCACAAGTAAAGCCACGCTCTCAGATACAAAATCTAGTGACATCACAAAAATAAAATGTATGATCATAAAATACATTTTTTAAGAAACTTTCAATGAGCATAACTTGCGAACTGATGACGACATTCCGAAACAAAAAATCATATATGGTCTTTAACATGAGCACAACTTGTTTTTACAGTGTTCACACCCTTTAAAGAATATATAAGAGTTTTTTAAAAAATGTATTTGATTTTCACTCCGTATAAATTATTGACAGTTATTTTGGAAATTATGAGAATCGGACAGTTTTTGAAAAGACCATTATTATTTTAAAATTCTTACTCTTCCATGAAAAGATGTTAACCCATTTAGAGATTCCAAAAAACCTCTCTCCGAAGAACCTGGCATATTCTTTCGTAACTGATCCCACATAGTAAATACTTCTATTTTTATAATGCAGGAGAATTTGTTTGGTATACAAGGCCAATACCCAGAGTTCACTATGTTAGCTAAAGTGAATGGATTGTGCGTACTATTACAATCCATGCAAACAAACAGGTACTGTGAAAGATGATAACGACCTGAAAGCAAATTAAATATTATAAAACAATATTTAAGTTACATATTATAAACTACTGGGTTCTGCACTGACACATAATGTCCACTTTCACTTTCAATAAATTGATCATATCTTGAGAACGGAAAAAGATTTTTCAACGAAATAAAAAGTATAGTAATTTATTTCGAATGGACTTTATTCTGAGCCAAACATGTCAAATCACTTGGGGTTCCCTTTAAGATTTTTACAAAAAATAAAAAGCATTTACCATCATTTTTTATTCTCTTTAATATGATTCTAACTTGTCAGAGTACTTAGGAATCCCTTTAAAAGGAAAAAAAACGGAAAATGAATTAAGATTTTAGGCTGTCTGCAATAATGTTATAGCTTGATGTAAGAACACAATTTATGATATGATGTACATTAGTTTTATTATTAGAAGACATATGCATATTTTTTACAATGTGGTCTGTATTTTATCAAGTCACATACTTGAAGTCATCAAATGATATCAAAATTTTAACAAAATATGTGTGAAATTGTAGTAATTGCGTGAAAATTTGTAAGAAATAATATTCAACAACACACATTACGCCTATACAGATGAAAGGATTAATAAAATCATAAATGAATGTCACCTGACAAAGTTATAACAATTGTTTTATCATTTGTACATTTCTTCACAAATCTTTTACAACAACATGCAGCACACTGCTTAGAAAGTAGAGGAACAAAGCGTTCTGAAGTAAACATACATTGTACACTAAATTTAACTTCTTTATTTAGTTTATAAGTCAAACAAAATTTAAATCACCATACAAGTTAGGAATTTTAATATTCAAAAAATAATTTGCTGCAAATATTGATGTACATATAACTCGAACTGTCTTCAGTCCTTGAAAGTATAAAAAATAATTTAGGAAAAATAGTAAGACTGATTTTTCTATTTTAAGCATTAAGTAATAAATAGATTTCATTATTTTATACAGTACCTTTGTCGAGAAACCGTACTTAATTTATCGAGTTTCGTGTACAAACATTTTTGACTCCTCAAAATACTCTTTAAAGTGGTCTGATTTTTTCAAAATACGTGTGTAATAATGCACTTCAATTGGAATGCCATATTTGAGAATTTAGTCGCATGGTTGGATATTTATGTTTTAGTCATTTAAATTAAATAAAGTAAAGCAAAATTTTGTACACACATCTCGTAATTTTGACAATCAGACGGAGCCTGAAAAATATTTTAATATATATTTGAATAAGCCTTATTTTGATTTTATTTAAACCGTTTCACTACTAAGTTTAAGTCAGCATTTTTGGTAACACTTAATAAAATCATTCCACATCTGAACAGAACTAACCGAAATGTTCTTAGCTCCATTCCTCCCTATTAGAACTGAGTATGGCTGCAACTCCTTTTCCCTTATGTTTACAAGAATGGAATAAACTTCATCCAACTATCAGAAATCTTAAGAAGATATCTCTTTTTAAAAAAGCCTTAAAGGATAATTAAGCCCTAAAAAAATATTTTTTTAACCTTCATGTATGGATACTACTTCTTATTTTAGAGCACCGTGCAAATTTTTATAGGAATCGCATGTATAGATCTCGAGATATGACCGTTCAAAATAACGATATGGTCAGCGCCATGACAGTATAAAATAGTCTAAATATAATTTTTAGACAAAAAATATAAATATTTTTTAGGGCTTAATTATCCTTTAATTATATTGATCACACCAAATGCGGCCAAAGTCAAATATATACAATCCTATATGCCTAAACTACTGACCCACTTAAGACGGAATCTTCATTTAAACAAACATAAATTCAATCACAATTTCAATGATACATAAATTCCTCTCTATAGTTGTAGCTCAGTGGTTTAATCTACATAGTACTTGTTGTACTTATCCCAATGCTGTGATCCTTGCCAGTACTATATGTTTCATCAAAAGTTCGGGAGGGTTTGATGTAGCAATGATCTGATACCTGTGTTATATTCTGCAGTATATTGTTACTATTTTATCATTATTATTAGTTTCTATTCTTTTAAATAAAAACTTGTAAAAAGATTGAAAAAAATGTTTGTCAAATCTACCTAAATAAAAAGGGTAGAGTGGAAACTAGTATAGTAGTGATTAATTTGTTTTGTTAGTATAATATATTTGTTTCGCCTATATACTGTAAAGAAAAAAAAAACATTCTAAAGAGAAAACTATAATTCCGGAGTTGTTGATTTTATATGAAATAAACAATTTCAAACAAAAGCTCTATAAGTTCATCAAAATAATAATCAGACTTCAATAATGAAATGTGTCTTCATTAAAATTACCTGTGTAAACTATTTCATGGTCAGCAGACAAAGATTCTGTTGGACAAATAGGTCTTCCATATCCAGAGACATGTGACATTCTGTTATGGAATGGATGGTTGATATGTTGGTTATTGTCACAGTCGAAACACAAATAATGCTCAATGCACTGATTGCAACTGATAATTGCTTTTTTATGCGAGCATTTATTGCAAAAAGTCTCCAAACTGTGACCCTTAACAACAATATCAACCACATGCTCCCTTTCATCAGTCCATTTCTGCTCAATGTTCTCCATCCGTTCTTTCCAAGATTGTATTTTTCTTTGTTGTCTTTGTGTTTCTGGCACAAGGACATCGATAGCTTCCAGCAATGAGTCAGAACTTAATGCTTTATTTAGAAATAAAAATAAAGTTATAATATTTAACACTGCACTGATTTCAATTAATAATAATGAAAAAATTTAGTCATTCTGGGTTAGATAAAAAATTTAGTTCATGAACAATCAGCAAGAGTAATATGTTAATAAAAGGTCCATTTTTAGATCAAAATTCGGATTGTGTAAGATTTGCTAACACCACCACAAGTAAACTTAGCATACTTTTTGACAGACTCCTTACTTTTGAATATCAAATTTATAATCTGAGTAAAATCAGAGCATACTTAAGTACCAAAGGTTTGAAAGTTTTGGTTTGTTCATTAGTATTGTCAAAGATTGTAGTTCCCTGTTTAATAAGATAAATAGTTTATTAATCTGCTCAAAATGCTGCTCGAAAAACATTTTGGAAAACGAAAATTTGATCATGTATCTGAATCTATTAGGGAGCTTCGCTGGTTGAAAAATTAGAGAAAAAATTTCATATAATATCATGTCTTTAGTTCATAAATCCCTCTATTCAAACAATCAAAATATCCCATAAAATCGTGAAACAATTCTCCACTCTTAACTAGTTATATACGCAAGCGATTGGTTGGGTAATTTAATTTTAATGTATGTATGTTTTTTGGTTTACTCATCAATCAGAATTTACAGACATAGCCAATTTTTAAAATGTAATCATTTAAAATTGTTGAGAGATAATGACCTCTTAGCAAATTATAGCAGAGGCATTGCTGAAGAAAATAATATATCCCTCTGCAATTATTTGTTGGCAGGATATTATATTATTTTCTTTACCATTGTTGATTAATTTTTCTACTATTTCTCACCTTAAAAAAATTAAAAATTACTATGGTCCAAAAAAAGGTTTGGGCCGAATATTTATCCAAGTCTTATTTTTATTCATAAGTGAGTCTAACTGTAGTCTTTTGAAAATTATTTACCTGCATTATGGACCATGGGTTCATCAGTAAGTGGACTTTCTTCGTAAACACCTAAAGAAAATTAATTATATCTTATTGCATTTTTTAATGTGAAGAAATTATAAATTTTACACCATTATTAAAATTCTACTGAGGGTCTTATGTTTACATTTTGTTTGCGATAAATAATTTATAGTATCGTACATTATCGAATGAGATCATGTGGGTTATTTGTCAAAATTTGGGTGGGGCTTATTACTTTGCAAACATCAAGCACTTAGTGGCTATTGGACCCACAGCGCCTTATTAGGCAATAACTAAAAAGCTTAAAAAGGGCTTTTAACAAAAAACAATAATTTTCAGGTTAAAATAAGCCCATACTGTATGGACCTCTAACATTTTACAAAATTTTAAAATAATTTTATTCAAAATATTAAATACTGGTGACTTATTCGGGAGGGCGTAATTCAGGAGTAGGGGGCTTAATTGATCTTCTACGGTAAACCTTATATAAATTTCTTTATATGTATTAAAACTTGTTTTATGAAATGTTTTTATTGCTATGACTAAGGTCGTAAATTTAATTACCTTTCTCAATTCACTTTAATTTACTATTTTAACTTTTTAAATAAAAATCCATCAAAACAAATCAAAACTATATCTGACACTTTGTAATTTTATTAAATGTAAAAACAAGCTAGGCTCATTATGAAAGGCCGTGAAAAATTACCCAAGATATTTTTTTTCAAAAATTCCCAAATAGTTCTCATGCGATGCTCGTTTGATGATTTTTAAAAATAATTACTAGATTTTTTAACAAACTTCAAACATGCATAACTTGAGAAGTTATAAGGATTTTTCAAAAAAAATAAAAATCTTGGTTTTAATTGAGTCCAACTAATCTTTACAGTCACTTTTTATTTTATTTTTATCAAAAGTGAAATTAAGGTTTTTGTGAGTAATGTAATTAAAGAAAATTTGTACGCTTTGACAACGCTCCTTTACACCTGGTGATGAAAATATCAGGCCAGAAACGGCAGCAGTTAACCATAACCCTGTGGTTTTTTGTTAGGGCAAACGTCGGCTATTTCCACTGATGGATTTAAAATTTAAACAAATCATTTTTGTATATTAATTATTCGATTGAAAATGTTTCCACACTTTTAGTTTTTGGCAAACAAGTCCTCATGGGTATTCATTAGCAGGTAACAATTATTCCACAAATTATCTTACTCAAAAAAATATGGCCTAATCATTAGGTAAGTTTAAATCTCAGTCATAGATGAGTGTAACTTACCCTTTGTAAAACTATAATAATAATATCTATAAAATTTACCTGCATTATGCACCATAGGTTTATCAGTAAGTGGACTTTCTTGACAAACATCTATACAAAAATAAGCTTAATTTATTGCAAAATCACTTAAGGTTGTTGAAGTTTGCATGGTACAGATGTTATGTGTGTATTTATCAAGCAACTACTTGGCCCAAATACCTAAAAGAAATAGTTTTTTTTTCAGTTTTGAGTTAGTTTTTTCAGTTCATAGCGGTTTGACTGGTTGGTTAGGTGAAGGTCATTGGTTCTTGAGTTATGCTTTTTTAAATATTGTAATATAATAAATAAATAAAAAAATATGACATCGCTAGATTTTTAGTAATGTCACTAGATTTTCATGGTCTAACTCATTAAGGGTATATAACATAACTATATATTTAAGCCTTTGGTAGTTAAAGCCACGTTTAGCGAAAGAATCAAGAGATATCAAACAAGTAAAATCTAAGAGCACAAAACTCTTTATACATTTTAAAAGAGCATAACTTGAGAAGTTATTTTGTTATTTTTCGAGCTCTTCAAATGACAAATCAAGAGTCCAAATATTATAAGAGTATAAATGAGTATAAATAGTGCTCAGTCCCTTTCAAAATTTTTAACGATACTCTAAGGATTAATCTATTAAAGCTAAACCTTTATCAAAATCTGTCTTTCGCCTTTCTGCCTTAGCTAGGTTGTAACGTTTCGTTTTAATCGGAAATGTCCGCTTCCCAGTAGCATCCCTTGCATAAGTAGTGACCCGAGTTTGTTTCTTTCTTATAGCTTTTGTCAACTGGTGAACAGCTAGCAATGCTGCATTGATGCTATCTGTTGTTCGTTTTTCTAAATTAATAAAAATAGAAGTTCTTGAAAATTCATATTTAATCTTTATAAAGTTTGAAATTAATTATTTGAATGAATATGTAGTAGTTATCAAGAGATTCGAGAAAAATATGGCCAATATTTTTTTAAGTTTTTCAAAATATTTAACGAGCCTTTAGGCGAGTTAAATATTGTTGAGAAAAATAAAAACAACGAAAAAATATGTCATATTTTTCGAGAATTTCGTTGAAAACTAGTTTATCATTAAGTTTTCATTTTAAATCGTTTATATTTTTAATCAAATAGAAATTTCATAATTTCGCTTCCTTCACTGCTTAGAAAAATCTATGAACATGATACACATCTCATATTTGCACTCTCGTTCTTAACCAATCAAAATCAGGCATTTTAATGATTAACGAATCAAAAAGAATATTGAGTTTTTTGCACTCAATATATGGAATATATTATTTGTTCATTAACCAATCAGATTCGAGATATTCTTGCAACCTAATGATAAAAAAAATAATTAATCGCACTTTTTATTCTCTTTAATATGAGCAAAACTTGTAAGATTACTTAGGAATACCTTTAAGAATCAGATGGGCTTATTTTCGGGATTTTATGTGCCTTATCAGGCTTTATGCTAAGGTTGCTGCTCTAGATTGTCTTACTGAAGGTTCCTAGTGTGACACCGGCACAAAATACCGCAAGGTCGATTTAGTATATGGAAATTAGTAAAGATTAAAATGGAGCATATTATAAAACATGAGTAACTCAAAATAATGTTTTAATTAAAAAATTTTTTTTTTCACACTCGCTGTCACATGGCTTACATAATGCCTTCTTCCCTAGATTGACTTTATCCCTCACTGTGAATTCTACAAAGCATTGTAACGCTGAAGATGCTTGTTTAAACAATACAATAACTTGGTATTGAAACCCTCCAGGAACTTGTCTGCTCCTGCCTTGAAAAACACCACCACAAACGTATCTGAAAAAATAAAATGAACATTATTATTATAAATAAAATAAAATCAAATAAAATGTTTCGAATTTTTCGTGAAATCCGTGCATTACCTTTTTTTAATTTCCAGGGTCCATTGTATTCTAAAAATCCCAATATCTCACTCTTCTCAAGAAATTATGTCTCGATTTCCCATTATCTCACTCTTCTCAAGAAATTATGTCTCGATTTCCCATTATCTCACTCTTCTCAAGAAATTATGTCTCGATTTCGCTAAAATGTAATATGATGATAAAACATTTGGGATTGTTTTAGGAAGGGAATCTTTTTTTCGGGGGCTTAAATTTGCCCAAAAAGGGGGTCTTTTGGCATAAAATCAACGTTTCTGAACTTTTCTCTAAATCTGTTTATTATTATTATTTTTTAAATTTTGGATGAAGGACCATATGGGGAAATTTTTTACCCATATGGCTAACGAGAGTTCTCGTTTCTGGGCTTCAGGCCCCTTAACAGTTTAATTTTAGCCCAAAAATTATAACAAATATCTTATTTTTCTCAAAAATTTTCTTCCGATTTTGCTAATATATCTTTTTTATTAATGACTCTTAACCCGTATTTTTATTAATATACACTTTTTCGTATTGACTCGTATTTGTATTAATATGCGCTTTATTGCATTGACCCGTATTTGAATTGATATACGCTATATCGTATTGAACCGTATTTTTAATAATATGTGGTATATCGCATTGACTTGTATTTGTATTGATATACGTTATATCGGATTTAACAGTATTTGTATTAAAATACGCTATATCGTACTCACCCGTATATTTTTAAATATGCGTTTCAATACGAATATACGGGGTATATTTTAGGAGTCCAAATACAACGATTACGATTGTGATATTATTTCGAATACGCGCAATATTAAGTGCCGTACTGGTTCGTATTTTGTCTAAATACGTACGAATACGGCTTATTTTTGGTGCGTATTCGGATGTGTTTTACGCAGTGACAGCATAGTTTATTTCCGAGAGTCCAGCAGTAACTAGTGCTTTTTATTATCGATTTTGATTGGATCAAATGTCGTTCGCATTTAAAACATTATTATTTTTAAAAATACAAACTAAATACGTGCAGTATATCTACCTCAGTTCCATCAGAAATTCGCTCCATTATACTTCCCACCCTCTATACTTCCCACCCTTTATACGTCCCACCCTTTATACTTCCCACCCTTTATACTTCGCCCCTTTATACTTCGCCCCTTTAATGACATGTAATAAAATTACTTGTCGCCACCCTCTGGTGTAAAATCACTATTTTCTTGTCTGTGATCTTAGCGATGTTAATAAAAGTATGAAAGAACTACATGCCTATATTGATGAAAAATTCCACTTTATTTTCGAATTATTTTAACCCTATTAATACTGGGGGCGGGCGGAAAGTGCCCGCGGTGTTTTTAGAGTGTCATCATTTTTTTTTTTAATGAACATTTTGGATTTTTCCTAAAATTTATTCGTCTTTTTGAGACAAAAATTTTTTTTTTGCTACAGATGACCCAATTCGGTAAAAATTATTTTTTTGGTCAACATTTTTTTGGGGCTATGACCACCCCACTATGTGACCCCAAATAAAAAAGAGGTTTTTTTCCTAAAGATATAACTTTTATCTTTATTACTATAGCAATAAAATATACATATTCATTCAATAACTTATTTTTTTGAGATTTGCCAAGAAGGTTAAAAATGCCCTTTTTGCCGATTTTTGGTACATATTGCTGACGTCATCAAAACTGACGTCATATTTCGAAATTTTTTTTTCACTAAAATGTTCATTGG
>JAUOBW010282318.1:0-10615 GCA_032360285.1 Lepidozona retiporosa | reverse complement strand
TTCACAAGGTAACACGGTGGTATCTATCATTTACCGACTACCCCTTCCCCAAATTGCAATAACTTGGTTCAGGTACCGAAGCGTGCAAGATATTCTAAGAACTTTATTAACAATTATTTATCCAACGTTATCTGTTTTTTAACATTCATGTGTGATTATTTGTTGTGATTAAATAATGGATACAGTATCAGTACAACAATTGGAGGTTTTGTTTACGAAAAGCGAGCAAAAGGTAATGAAACATTTCGACGATAAAATTTCTGATGTTTACGCTGAAATCTCGTTACTGAAAAAAGACCTCGAACAAGCGAATACGAAGATTAGTGAAAAGGACCAAGAAATACTCGATATTAGAGCTAAGGTAGACAAACTAGAGAGTCAAAACTCTGAATTATTAAAGAAATTTGAAAAGGTTGAAGAAGTTTTAGACGACCAAGTAAATAGACAAATGCGTGGCACTCTCGTTATAAAAGGCATCCCAGAAGACCCCGCAGAAAAAACTTGGGATGATACTCGTGAAAAACTTTCTGGGATTTTGGCAACTCATCTAAACATACAAAATGCTGTTGCAACCGATATGATAGATGTTGCCCATCGAGCCAAGAAAAACGAAAAATCCAATGGGCCAAGGTCCATAATTGCGAAGTTTGCTCTGAGGAGAGAAGCAGAGTGTGTAAAAGCTCGATTTGCAGCCTTACACCGAAAGGAAAGAAATCTAAACGTGTATGTAGACAATCTCTACTCAAAGCGTGTGTCCGACAGAAGAAACAACGCAATGATTGAAAGAAGGTCTCTGTTGGACGCAGGAGAAATCTTTGGTGGTTATGTTAAGTACCCTGCCTCTCTTATGGTTAAAAAGAACGAAGGGGGTAACTATTTTGAATACAAAAAATTATAACATGAACTATTTTGTCTATTTTATATTTTTCAATAGTGTTGTTTTTTTCGTTGTTTTTTTAACTTAAACTATGATGACTGTTTTTCTAATACAATAGGCATTTCATCCTTACTATGTAAGTGTTTCTTGAAAAATCTTTTTTTTCATTGTTTTAAAAATATTTTTTTTTTTTTTATAAAAACTTTTTTTCACCGACTATTTCTGTTTATTTTTTTCTGATTACAAAGTTGCTCTTATAAATCTCTTAAACGGAAACTTTTTCCAATTTGCAGTTTGATTATCATATTTGATGAATATTTGGCATTCTTTCAACTAGTTAACATATAATTGCGTATAACTGTCAATCAAATAACTGTCAATCAAATACTCTACGTTGTTGATTTCATTTAGTTGCGCACGTGCTTCGAAATAATTGTTTTTCCTGCGAACTTATGTTTTGTATTTTTATTTCGCTGCTAGAGATTATCGTTAGCTTTATGACCATTCTTATGTTTTTTTTAACCTCAGTTTTTACGGTTTTATTTCTTATATATGTAAATTTATGTCTTAACTTAATTTTTTATGTTTTTTCAATAACTATTCACATTTTATCCACTTTACTCAAACTGCCTAAATACCACATTGCTATTATTATACATTCGGTGTGAGCATTACCCAGTGGCGACTAAGAATCGGATTGTTTTCATGTTTTAAAATAGCAAAACAAAAAAGGAGCAACTTTGGCGATGCAATAACAGATGCCCTTAAACTTTCTATATTTCTTCTTCGATCAAATTTTTTAAAACTACCTTGCGGCCTTGTTTTAATAAGCCTAATAGTGACATTAATTTGTATACCATTGTTACTAGTCTTATGGAGTCTTTGTGTTTCTCTGCCCTTTTCATTTCACACAGTAAAGCTACTTCGTGATATGACCAGTTTTAAATATATATTCGTAAACTTTTATCTTTATTTTAAAATTTCACTTGTATTTTTCAAACTGCTCCTTAAGCATTGGTTCAAATCAAATACGATTTTCAAACGTTGTCCTACAAAAATGCATGTTATGAGTTTCTTAATTGTTTGCAACCCTTTTTTAAAACATCTTCTTTATCTAAGTGGGGATATTGAAACGAATCCTGGCCCAACACAAGGAATTTTAAAAACCATATCAGTTTGTCATTGGAATCTTAACAGTATATCTGCTCATAACTTCATTAAATTGACTCTCCTAGAAGCCTATAACTCTATACACAACTATGACATTATCTGCATTTCCGAATCTTGGTTAAAATCTTCATTGTCATCTGATGATCCAAGTTTAAACCTCGATGGATACAATTTAATAAGATGTGATCGAAATAATGATAGTGGATATGGAGGAGTTTGTATATACTACAAAGAGAACTTACCCTTAATACACAGACTTGACTTATCAATCATTGACGAGTGTATTGTATGTGAAATCAAATTGAATGGACGCAAAATATTTTTAACCCACCTCTATAGATCTCCAAGTCAAACATTCGAAGAATTCCAGCTCTTTGTGACGTTTCTTGACACTATTTTAAATAATATTAATACTGAAAACCCATTCTGCAGCCTTATTATTGGAGACTTTAATGCTAGAAATAGCAAATGGTGGGTAGAAGATTCCAATAACGATTGGGGGGTTGATTTAGACAATTTAACCACCAGCTCTGGCTACAATCAGATCATCTCTGAACCAACTAATTTTGAACCGAATAAAGCCCCTACCTGTATTGATCTGATCTTTACAACCCAGCTAAATATTGTTTTAGAAAGCGGTGTCCATCCATCACTTTTCGATTCCTGTCATCATCAGATTACCTTTGCTAAAATAAACTTCAAGGTTCCCTTACCACCTCCTTACAAAAGAGTATTATGGAAATACAATAATGCCGAACGAGACCTCATACAAAGAGCTTTGAATACAGTCAAATGGGAAGAAGTTTTTGTAGGTCTTGGGGTGAATGAACAGGTTGAATTTTTTACAAATTCGTTAATGAATATATTAAACAATTTTATACCGCACAAAACTGTCAAAAATACTTATAAAGACCCTCCCTGGATGAATAACGAGATCAAGATTGCTCTAAAAAGTAAAAATCGAGCTTATAAGAAATTTATTGTTAATGGTAGAAATCCAGACGACGAAAATGCATATCTTGAAAACTCACGTCTTTGTTATAATATGATTTCAACGTCAAAGGATAATTACATTAAAGGACTTAGCCTAAAGCTCAATGATCCACTTACGGGACCTAAGGCATACTGGTCACTACTAAACCGATTTATTGGTAACAAAAAAATCCCTAACATACCACCTTTACTCATAGACGATAACTTTGAAACCAATTTTCTGACGAAAGCAAATCTATTTAATGATTACTTTTCTAGCCAATGTAATATTTTTGATAATGGGAGCGTCCTACCTGAAATGGAGATGAAAACGGAACATCGTACTGACCATCTAAATATAGCAGGTGAAGACATCTTAAAAATAATTAATGATTTAAATCCAAACAAAGCACATGGGCATGATTCAATATCTATCAGAATGATTCAGATTTGTGGTGAATCCTTAGTAGCGCCCTTGACTATAATATTTAAAAATGCATTTGAAAATGGGATTTTTCCATTGTCTTGGAAAAAAGGGAATATTGTTCCAGTACATAAAAAGGATAGCAAAAATCTAATTAAGAACTACAGGCCTATTTCTTTATTGCCAATTTTTGGAAAAATATTTGAAAAGGTGATATACAATAATCTTTTTGATCATTTTAGAAATCATGATCTATTTGTACCCAACCAATCAGGTTTTATACCTGGTGATTCGTGTGTCTACCAACTTTTAGCTATAACACATGAAATTTTTAAAGCATTTGATGGCAGTTCCCTAGAAACAAGAGGCATTTTTCTTGATATGTCTAAGGCATTTGATAAAGTGTGGCATGAAGGACTTCTTCACAAATTACTTTCCTATGGAGTTGAAGGTAAATTTTACAATATTCTCAAAGATTTCTTAAATGGGAGGAAGCAATGTGTACTACTTAACGGTCAAACGTCTGATTGGAATGATGTTAAAGCAGGTGTACCACAAGGGTCTGTTCTTGGTCCACTCCTTTTCCTAATTTACATAAATGACTTACCTGAAGGCCTTTTATCAGAAACCAAAATATTTGCAGATGATACATCACTTTTTTCAGTAGTTACTGATGTTGAACAATCTACTAATAAACTTAATACAGACCTAGCAACGATTGCAAATTGGGCTTACCAATGGAAAATGTCATTCAACCCTGATCCCAACAAACCAGCAACTGAAGTAATTTTTTCTAGAAAAAGAAATCCTCCCCTTCATCCACCCATTATATTTAATCAATCATCTCTTAAAAAATCCCCTTTTACTAAACATCTTGGAATGCAATTAGACACTAAACTGGTATTTGACATTCATACGGATGAAAAAATTTCTAAATGTAACAAGGGTATAGGTAATATCAAACGTCTTTACTATACTCTACCCAGACATGCTCTGATTTCAATATATAGATCTTTTGTAAGACCTCACCTAGACTATGGTGACGTTATTTATGATAAACCAAATAACGAAAAGTTTAATCAAAAGCTCGAAAGTGTTCAATATAGAGCTTCCTTAGCCATTACAGGTGCGATCCAGGGAACCTCAAGAGAAAAAATATACCAAGAACTAGGTTTCGAAAGCTTACGTGATAGACGGTGGTTAAGGAAAATTTGCTTATTCAGTAAGATTGTAAAAGGTAGTGCACCAAAATATTTAAAGGATGTTGTTCCACCTATAGTAATTTCGCGCAATCCAAATCGTAATAATGTCATATCTGACCTAAGAGCTCGTACTGATTACTATAAATTATCGTACTTTCCTTATTGTATAACAGAATGGAACAAACTTAGTGATGAAATAAAAGACCATGACAGTATTTCTTCTTTCAAAACCGCACTTCTAAAGTTTCTAAGACCAAAACCCTCGCCAATATTTGGAATACATGATCCTGTGGGCCTAAAATACTTAACGAGACTGAGACTCACATTAAGCCATTTAAAGAAACATAAATTTGATCATGCTTTCAATGACACTCTTGATGCATTTTGTAGCTGTAACATGGAACCGGAAACCGTTGCACATTTTTTCTTAGTCTGCCCTTTATATGCCGAAATTCGTAAGACATTATTAGATAGTTTGAGTGAATTGGATAATACCGTAGTAAACCTTGATGAAACAAATTTAGTCCATCTTTTATTACATGGCAATCAAACAAAATATTCTAATATTGAAAATAGTCAAATTTTAAAACTAAGTATAGATTACATAAAAAACTCTGCAAGATTTGATGGACCTCTTTTGTAAAGTTATAGGTATCCAATTTAAATTCTTTTAGTTTATTTTAGTTTATTTTATTTATTTTTTTTGTTTGACGACTTTTTGTTAGTTTTATTTTATACTATTCGTACGCTGTATAAGTATATCGGTTTATGTATATGCTGGTATGGCGTGTCCTGTATTGTGATGTACTAAGTTTCTATTTTATTTTTGTGAGTGAATTGTAAATAAATAAATGTTTCATTGCTATTTATAAGTAATATGATAATTAAACTCTTAAGAAACATTTAGAAGTAAAATACCAAAAATAATGATCCAGAATTGAAACCCATACTACTAAGTCGTAGAAAAAATGTAACGCTATTAAAATCTTACAAAACATAGGTTTGTTTAAAAAAAATGACTATGGAAGTTTATCGGCCCTCAAAAATTCGTTTAAATTTTTATATTCGAACGGAAAATAAGAAAAGGAAAATATAAAAATAGTGTTTTGAATATTGAAACTCCAGCGTTTATTTATTTTGCAGTGTAATTGTATTTTGTATATGTTTTATGATTTTAAACAAAATGATATAACCAATACAATATTCGCACTTCTGGTCGAAAACTAAGCCTGTCTACTAAATTTTGTATTTTTTATGCTATTAGAACAGAAGTTATGAATATTTAAAAAGTACACATTTGTTAAGATTTTACTAAGGAAATCAGTTTATTTACGAAGTTGTTCCTCTACATGGATTCCAGACTCCAATAACCGGGACCGTGAACGGGGCAGGGGCAGGAAACTTCCATAAACTTTAAAAATAAATCATGACTATGACAATCTCACTAGCTTGTCTAGTAAAAAAATATTTAAATAAATCTGTAAAATTAGAATTTAGTATAAGGTACGTACTTTTCTGTTTTCCACCAGCCATTTTGAAGCATTGGGATGCATGCCAGGAAAATGTAGCAGGCTAGTGTTGGTAGAATTAGTACCCAAATATGCAGCTATATTCCCCCATTTCTTGCTCCAACCTACACATTAAAATAATCCAGTCAATCTACAACATATTGCGAAAAAAGGTCTTTTGGTTGCTTAATTTTAAGTACAATAACATATGAGGTTAGGCCAAAAATATTTTTGGTAAATTAATTTTCCACTTTATTATAGTGCCCTTATAGTTTTCGTAAAGAATGTAAACTTAAAAAACTGAAATTTAGATAAATATTATAGATTCAGTAAAGTTATAAGAATTATTAAACAGTTTTTCCAAAAATGTACAGTTACTCCGTAAATTTAATTCAAAAATTCCAGAATTATCAATTTTATCATTTTATCAATTCTTATCTACAGACTTTTTGTTCTTTCATGTGATAGTAATTTTATTGGATTTGTACCGTTTTGAATAACTTTGAGATGTAATTTATTTTATTAAATAAGTTTAAATTTTGAATATCACAAATATAGAATAATAAATACTAGAATAAAATATAAACCTCTAACTCCCCACCCAGGAATCGAACGCAGGACCCTCAAGACAAAAATATAATTTTTGGTTCGAACCCCCGACCCCTGCAGTCTTCTCACAAGCGCCTAAACCGCTGCGCCAGACCACCGATAAAATTTATGAAGCATTTTAACTTACCTGTATTTACTAGCAAAATCGATCCATCCGGAATTCTCCCCTGTTTCTTTTCTTCTCTGTTCATATGGAATACATCAATAAGGAGGTCACTGTCATTCTTCGCGTCAGCTTCCACGTCTACAATATACGCAGGTCCAATCAATTCTTTGATGTCGATTTCACTAATTTAAAATACAAATTTAAGCACAAAAAGTTGAAACATTTATTTCAATTTACCTTAATATTCCGTAAAAAGCCAAGTACTTATATAATGACAAAAGTATTATTGGCGAACTTAAAACGGGGAGCTTATATTTGGAGTAAGGAATTGATCTTTTTTATGGCCGGATACCTCCACAGAGTTTAATTTTATTAAGGGTGAATTTTCTTACACCCCTCTTAAATAAATAAATAAAAAATTATCACCACACCCCAATAATTTCTGATATATTATTAAAGTGTCGATGTCCTACACTGTCTGACACTTAAGCGTCAGTGGAAGCGTCAAATTTCCATTTAGCACACTTGTTCGTTTTTTAGTGTTTGTCTGTTAGAGGAAAGTGTTTGTTAGAGGGTAGTCTATGCTACGGGGCAGCGGTTGCTAGAGGGCGACTTATAATTGTATTCATCCCAGTGGGCACAAGACGTCTCAGAGACGACTTGTTAGACATATTTGAAACATCTCAAGTTCAGACGTCTGAGATAAGACGTCACAACTTAATTTATAACAGTTTCGGGTGAGATCTTAAAAAACTTCTCAAAGACGTCTCAACTGAGAGGTCTTGAAGACATCTCTGAGACATCTATGTTTAGCTGTTGTATAAAAAAACAAAAACGTGTAGTTATAGTTAAATTACAATATCATTCTGTATTGGTTGAGGTTAGCAAGCAAAGGTGAACAATAAGATAAGTGGGATGGAAACTTGGGATATCCAGGCGTAGAATTCCTAATTATGTATGTGTAAAGTTAGGGCAAGCCCCCAAAAATTTGTGAAATAACTCAAAAGAAAATAGCGTGGGTATGGGCAGACGGGTGGGTATGTGTATAGGGGTGGGGAGAGTTTTTATATTATGAGCGTTATAAATGTTATCTGGAACAACTCCTTATGGAATACCATGTGAAATGAGGCTGGGTTTGGATAAAATAGCTGTAGTGTCAAGTAACAGTGGAAATATATAGCGGCATAAAATCATGACAAATTAGCATATATTTTCTAAATATTTAAAATAACTAGGTCCTTATGAAGGATGCTTAGAATAAATAGAGCCATTCTTCATGTAGCGTAGCTGTCGTAGATGCCGATATCTACCTACAAGTATAGAAAGAGCCCAACATTATGTATATCCTGAATCTTAATTGTAAATAAAAATTGTATTGTGTAAATTTATTGTTTAATGTGACCAAAAGTATAAAAAAATCCTAATGTATAATGCTTCAGAACGTATTCGAAACTGATTCAAAGAGGTCAATGATTCCCTGTGATTCGCACGCGAGTTTGCAACCTCGAATTATGAAAGACTGTTTTTACCTGACAGCTCTTTTTCCTTTACCAAAATGTAGAGGGGCGTCCATATGCGTGCCCATATGTTCAATGGTGCAGAACGACTTTGCGATGAAAGTGTGTCCACCAGGTAAAAGTTCCAATTTAAACTTTTTGTTGTTATAGCCGGGGTAGTAGACTACTTGATCATTAATTTCATGAGTCAGGTCGAAGACCTTATCGTGATCACCCTCCTGTTCACGCGCATGGGATAGAACAGGAACAAGAATTCCAATCAGCAATATCAGCATATTATTTGTAGTATGTCTAATTTCATTAATATATTTATATTTTTAAATAAATAAGCGTTTTTTATGAACTGACTGTTGACACTTTTGAATTTATATATTAGCAGTTTCGTTAAAACAATATTACTTATCCAAATAAAAGGGGTTTTCTTGTTATTGCTTTCTTAACAATTGTTTTTGTATAAACGACTTTATTTATTTATTTATTTATTTATTAAGAAAATATTTTGGTTCAACAACATTTTTGAATCAATACTTTCCACTTAATTTGTTTTTACAAGATTTTCAAAAATGTATTGTCAGTCTTCTAGTTTTAAATATGCCATAACCTAGAACAAACTTCCATTATGTATGTATGTGTTTTATTAAAGAAGAAAGGTTAAGAAAACTGTTTAAATAAATTTATCCTACATGTATAATTACATATTATTCCCCTTTATCGAAAGATTGTATAGAAAGAATTGAAGTCGTACCGAACATTTTTTTTTACAAAAATGTAGAGTTTTCATATATTTTAATCAAAAATTCAGGAATTGACGATTATATTAGCGAAAGTTCAAATTTTGCAAACATTGAGCAGTTCTTAGAAATGGTTGGTGTACCTTTTTTAAAATTTGCATATTCAGCATTATTACGGTGCGGAAATTAAAGGGAGCGAATTCAGAACTTAAATTACTAGGGGGTAAATTTACCCCTACTCCTAAACAACCCTAAATAACTAAAAAAATACCCATTCTATATCTAATTCCTCACAGATATGTAAACCAAGTTTAGTTTTGCGAAAAATGATAAAAAATATATTACGTATTTTCGACATATGACGTCCTCGTCACCAGGTGCCAGTAAAACTGCCGATATTCTTAAATATATTTTGGTATCAAAATGACGTCATATTTAGTCACATGACGTTATAATGACTTAATTATGACATCACAATCAGTATAGAAATAATATTTTCCAATTAACCCTTAGACAGCACAACATTGAACATTAAAGGTATGATTTTTAAGAATATTTTTTTAAATTAAACTACTCATAACTTTTGATCCTAAAGTCTGATTTTGATTCTGTAAACGCCATTTTAAAGATAATTTAAAAGTAAAAGAAGAAAGTCACTTCAAATTTTCACACAAAATGCATATTTTTATGACGTCACAAACACGAAGAAGTTGTATGACGTAGATCTACTTCTTTCGCGCTCTAACGGTTAACTGGAATACACATGCCGTCACAAACACGAAGAAATGTTTGTGATTGTGGCTACAGAACCAAGGGAGATTGTGAATAAATGTGAATTTTGTGATTTTTCATTATCACAAACAACGCCAGTTTGCTCCCATCTCCATGGACGGTATCTTCCTTGCTGAGTCCTACTGTCATGAACGCTTACTTGGTTTAAAGAGTTCATCTCAAATGGAATAGGTATATTTCTGACATTGCATTAAACGCTTCTAGAATGGTTGGATCATTATATCGCTTACGCAAGTATCTTTATCCCTCCTCAATTCTATATCTTTACAAAAGCCAAATGCGTCCTACTTGGAGTACTGTTGCTACCTTTGGACAGGTTCTTCCTAACGTTCTCTTTCTTCCCTTAAATCAGTTCAAAAACGTCTTCTTGACTCGTCGGACCTGAACTCCAAATAAATGCAAAATAGAAAGATGTTTTTCACTGGACTGTAATATCAACAAAACAACGTCAAATGTATTAAAGATTCAAAGTACTTTGATTTAGTGGAGAATGTTATTAACTGTTTAATTAGTTATGCTGAGAGGTTTTATCCTTGATTATATACATTTACGGGCTGACTATACCCTGCTTATATTCAAACAACATAAAGGAATAAAAACAATGATGATGAACCTGAATCTAGTTTATGGACAATTTCTGGTCTGCTGGTGTATACAAAAGCTATTTTTATGGCTGCACATCTAATAAAAATATAAAAATTTGCAAT
>JAUOBW010282317.1:0-17345 GCA_032360285.1 Lepidozona retiporosa | reverse complement strand
CCCCCCCCCCCCCCCACACACACACGCCCCTAAGAAGAGATTTTGAGATGATCGCCCCCAACTATTTTTAACTGTTTTTGATAGAATTTTTGTAAATTGAACACTATTTATCAATTATACTAACTATTTTTACCAATTCTAACTATTTTTGGTGGAATAATGGTAAATTTAACACTTTTTACCTATTAGGGTCCTCCATAAATGTCTGAAATTTAAATGAGCGCCCCCTCTCGAAAACCATTATTTAAATGAGCGCCCTCGATGTAATACGGTACATGTGAGTCTGCAGCTCAGTGGTTAAGGCGCCATCCTTCTAACCCAAGACCGATCTTAGTTACGAGTTCGAGCCCCAATTTATGCATTAGTCTCTAGACAATGTAAAGAATTACCAAAAAAGTCAATATACTAAAGTTTGTAATAGATTGCTTGTTGGCAAACCAAACTTTCGTGGGTCAACCATTATTTATTATCAAGTTCGATTTTATTTAATTGAGTAAGTCAAAATACTTTTTATTATAGTTTCTGATAATTATAAAGCTGACTTTTGATTTATTGAAATATATTTAGGAAACAAAATCTCAGAGGTTTACGAGTAGCTGTTCATTTACACACTGTGGGTGGTGGAAAGTCAAGATTATCTTTGCTAATGTATATTTAAAATTTATTGGTGATGCGTTTATTTTATAATATATATTATAATCATGCTTTTATAAATCGATCAAATCTTATGTATTTTTTTTAAGTTTCAATAAAAACACAGTGCATGCAAAAAAAATCGACATAATACTAGACTAATAATTTACACTACAAATTATATATACTTATAATAACAATAATAATAGTAATAATAAATAATGTAGTGATACCAGGAAAATTAAAAAAGTGTCCCATTTAACCTATCTGAAGTATTATATTCTCCATATCAATGAAAAAGGTCTGATTTGATTCTTTATGGATTTCAAATACTTGAAATTGAAATTTGGTAGGAAAATAGTATATAATGTCTAGTTTCTAAAATTTAATTGATTTTTTGCTTACTTCAGCATTTTATTTTAAAAATTGCTATTTTGTGCAAATTATGAGACTTTTTTTTCTAAATACAATAACTTTTAATCAAAAAATGAATTTTATATACGTTATTTTGCATATGATGCATAAAAATGCTATTTTTTCATAATTCAACTTAATTTTGTCAATTGAACCGTATTATTAAAATTATGGGGACTCTACCATATCACAGTTAATAAGCATAACACATAATATCTATAACCAGTTTGACGGCTGTCCTCTTTAGAAACACGTGGTGTATTTCTGAATATATCAAAGGCCTTTGATAGAGTATGGCACGAAAGGCTTTTATATACATTAAAAGCTTATGGAATAAAAGGTGAATTATGTTTTCACGTCTCAAACTACTTATCTAAAAACACGCAAAGAGTTTGTTCTTAATAGTCAAAATCCTATTGGGGGATATAACATCTGGTGTGCCCCAAAGGATCAGTCCTAGGTTTACTTATTTTCCTGATTTTTATTAAAGATCTCCCAGAATGAATCAAATCCACTGCCAAATTGTTTGCTGATGACACCCAAATATTTGCACAGTAGTTAAGCACGTTGTTGTAACCTATGAATAATTAAATTATGATCTGGCGAATGTTAATAACTTATTTAAGAGGAAAATGTTATTTAATCATCACCCCAATAATCAAGCTAATGAAACTAAACCACCTGTCCACCCTCCCATCTTCTTTAACAATTCTTAGGTAGTTTCTTTAATATCCAATAAACACATTGGGATGTTGTTGGGACTCAAAACTTAATTACGATCCGTACTTGAGTGAGAAGAAGTTTAAAGCCAACAGAGGAATCGGGGTCTTAAGAAAATTACATTATCTTTTGGATCACAGGTCCACCCCCATCTTGACTATGGTGATATTATTTATGACGAACCAGATAATGATAGTTTTTGCAATAATATTGAATCCATTCAGTATTTAGAAAACGCATACTTCAAAACCTTATACACTTTACCTGTTCTTAATCTAACTGATTTACGAGTACAATGCATGTTTAGCTATTACTGGGGCTATACGTAGAACATCTAGGGAAAGGATTTATCAGGAACTTGGACTTGAACATCTATCGGAAAGGCGTTGGTATCGCAGACTATGCGCTTTTTGGAAAATCGTGAACGGTAACTGCCCCGATTATAAGTGAATACCTCCCAACTCCAAAACGCTCCTGGAATCCATAAAGAGCCAATGTTAAATGTTTTAATGCAATACCTGTCCGAAATGAATATGCCAAAAATTATTTTTTTCCTTATTGTGTAAACGAGTGGAATAAGCTAGACCCTACCATTAGAGAACTAAGTTCGATTTGTCTATTTAAAAAAGCCTTGCTTAAATTCATAAGACCGAATGCAGCTGATGTTTTTAAAGTATATGATCTTCTTACTCGATTAAGACTCAACTTTAGTAATTTAAATGAACATAAATTTAATCATAATTTCAACGACACGATTAATCCCCTCTGTAGTCGTGGTCTTGGACCGGAATCTACAACACTATATTTGTTGCACTGCCTTTTTTATATGGTAAAATTCTTCTTGACAGTCTGCGTAATTTGGATGTGTCAATTGCAGATCTCTCTGAAGTTAACTTTGTGGTAAATCTACTTCTTTACGGTAAAAGTCTATTCAACCTTTTATATTTAATAGTAATAATATGTGGTGAGATGTGGTGTCTTACACCAAGACAAAATTGTTTAGTTTTTTCTTTTAATTTTCTAGAAGCCGATTATTTCTGCTTCACATATCAACTTTTATAGTTTTATTTATCATAAAGAATAAATTTCAATCATTTTTGGCTATTCCATCATTTATCCTTACACCCCCATGGACGACATATTTTTAAACTTTTATCTACCCTTGGATTTCCAGGGGTAAAAAGACAAATTCGATTCACGGCCAAACTTGTCCCTCCATAAATGTATTTTCAAAAGTGTAAACAAACCTTAAAAGGTATTCTTAGAATTCTAACGTGACGCGGTTTGGAGTCTGGACTCCTTGTAGAGGGACAACTTCGTAAATAAACTGTTTTTCTTTATAGTAAAATCTTAACAAAATATTCATAACTTCTTTACTAAATAGTTTTTTCTCTAACAGTCTCTTGGCATAATAACATTGAACATAGAATGGAAGAGACAAACAGAGTTTTAGACTAGAAAAATTGCTCACCTGGTTTGTTGTGCGTGTGGCACTTGTTGCCGAGTGAGATCCATCACAATTATAAAAACTTCCATCTCAGAAGTTTTCTGCAAGGTATGTTTTTCTTTATACTGGCCTATACTGGAATTTAAAAAATCTTTTAATAACAATGTTTTAAGAACAAGGTCTCCGCCATGCAACAAAATAAATAACACCGAAACGTAGGCTAAATATTTATAAAAACAAAACAATAATTTTTATTGGGATGCAAAACCCTCACCGACGATTTTTTTTAAAAAACAAAACCCTCGTCTCACAGAAATTTTACAACGTGAAATTGAAAATAAATCATTTCGACAGGACGGTGCGAAAGTAGATTGACGTCGTTAGTCGTAGACATTTTACCCATAGAAATTGTCGTCCATGTGATGGAGATTTATGATTTTTAATTGAAATAGCCCAAGCAACCTGATTTAGTTGATATGCTAAAAGTCTGCCCAGCAAAATAAACATTACAAATGATCTATACTAGATAGACGGAAAACATGTGACGTCACATGTTTACATTTTCGAGCTTTTTAAAATTGACAGGCAAAAAAACTGACGTCTACGAGGAAATTAACTGATGTATTCTAGCGTTTTTATCATTTCCATGCGATATATCTGTGATTTAATATACAAATTACACTTTTATGCATTGTTTTATTATTCCTACTCTTATTATAATGCAGGATATACGAAATCTAAAATCCGGGCTAAGGTATAAGTGGTGGGCTTATCCAGTCAAAAAAACGGTTTACAAGGCTTCTGGACAACGGTGCCATGATTTTTGCAGGAGAGAAATTTGACTAATAAGCAGGATTAATTTCTATGGTCAGAATAACAGAAAGAAATTCTGGTTTTCGTAAAACCTCAGATATGAGCCCTATCGGATATTAGCTAATTTTGTGGCGAGTATATGTGGAAACCTTCCCCCGTAGAAAAGCCCCATTTGCGCATCTACATCATTACAAATACATATGTAGGCTATATCACACTTTTAAAAATGATGTTTAATAGTGAAAACATAGACTTATAACAGTTACAGCAGCTTATATACCACTTTTTTCCCTTAATTTAACACCCCTAGGCAAGAATTGAGGTCAAATTTTGGGAGCTATATCTACTTGCAGCCCAGTATAATCCATAGGTGTGATCTGGGTATACCAAAAAAATAAACCACAAGTAATTAATACAAAAATTTCTCTCTCCATCACTCCCGTTATGATGCTATAATTAATTTAAACCCATTTTTCGAGAGTTCACTTAATATGTCCATCATCCCTTCTGTTTGAGCCCCCAACTGCTTAATATCTACCAAGCCTCCTTAAATTCAATAGAATGATTGAAATCTAGAAGGTATGCTGTAAAAACGCCTTCTCTCCTAATGTATATTTTGTCTTTCTGCCTGTCAAAACGAAGAGTAGTAAAGGTATATGCCAAGGAATATATTATATATGACAAACTATAGTTTATATCTACTTTACTTTTTGAGTTATTATCATGTGTTTGTTTACAGCCACATTGACTAAAATAAAAAACTATAATTTTACTACGAAAAGATAACTACGGGTTAGACCATTAGGGATATAAATCTTTAAACGTGGAAGTAAATTCCTTAAAATGTAAACAAATGACGTCACACGGGAATTCATCTATATATTATAGTATAAGCGTGTTGTATTATCGATAAGCGTGACAAGTTGAGCATGGACAACGCCCCTAACTTATTCCAAGTTGGCTTATTTATTTTGCTTTCTTCACAAAACTAATTTGTAAACAGTAGAGTGTTCCTATCCTGGAACTGTGAAAAGGTGTATTTCATAATAATAATGGATTGAGTTTAACATCTTTCCCAAGAAAAAATCTAGTCCGCAAATTTTTGACTATAATTTAGTCCACATAATTTTTAGTTTGCAACTTACGTGAAATTATGAAGACTTCATAACCTCTTACACATATAATTGCAAGAGCTTCTTATACGCAAAATTATTTCTCATTGTATTATGATATTATTTTTTATTTCCCGCGTCACACCCAGTTTTATTTATTTAATTGTTTTTTCTAATGACGACGCTCTAGTCTGCAGATCCCTAAATCTAGTCTGCAGCCCAAGTCCGCAATCGTAGTCCGCAGGTTTAGTCTGTAAATGAAACTCGACAGACATTTCTTTGCGGACTGGTGTGCAGACTAAATTGTTTCATCTTGTCTTAAAATTTTAGATTATTTGGCATCAGGACATCAGGAATGAATCTGTTTTATATTCACCTTGATTACATGACCAAATGGTTTGCAATATCTTGAAATATATTATGCCAAAAACCTTTTAATCCATTATAACCCTGGTGGTTGCGGTGTTTGATCATATTTCTGATTACTCAAATGAAATAAATTTTAGTGAAAAAAATTTGGTGAGATAAACTTTCTTCTTAGAATTACAGTATTTAGAAAAAAACATTGGCGGTTATTTTGGCGCATGTCTGGAAATTTTCAATGTACTGCTATAAACTCTGGCATTGTTACTTTCTTCAGGCTTCGAACTTATTTTTGGATAACTGTATTATACTGTGTCGTGAAATATTTATAATTTAGGCAATAAATCCAACTATAATATTATAACAATTAAGAAGAGCTGATATCTTGTAGAAATAAGAAAGAAAGTCAGGTAAATAAAAGTTTTTTTATACTCTAAATTCTTAGTGAATTTAATTTCTAGTTCGAGAGATGAGAGGTGTGAGAGAGGGTGTGAGCTTCGTGACACAGGGGTGCCTACCATCGTTTCCCTGAATAACTCTATACAATTTAGTGGCCTTGTATGGGGTGATATCCAGTAGGAAAAAAAGTGTTATTAACCTGAAATTATTTTCTCAAAAAATGTGTTATACCAATTGTGATGCCTAGTCATAATTTTCAGAAATATATTCCCTATACTGTGGAAGTTTTTACATGAAATAAGTATTTATTTTTTATTATTTTTCTATTATTTTTAAAACTTGACAAAGCACTTATAAATCCCACAGAAAAAAAATCAGAACATTGGTATAGCCTAACAATGTCATGTATTTATTTTGCTTTTATTTGCAACATTTTCTAAGAAAAATCATGGAAATATAAGTTTCCAAGGAATTTCATTATTTCAAGGTAACTTGTGACTGAACACTTCTTGTATACATTTATGAAATTCTTGTTTTGGCTATAATAAGTATTGTTTAGATATTGAATTGATTTTATTGTCCCCTTTGTCTGCTTTGTAACTCATTTTCTGATCACTGATTAGCAAAATTACCTCATCTGCCATTAAAATAGATGAAATCAAACACTTATATTAATATTATGATGCATAGTTCCAGCTAACAATAAACATTTCATTGTGTAGCATGGGATATGCCTTGGGGTCCTAAATCTACCAAGAACCAAGAAGAAGAAAATATGTTCTTCTTTGTAAATCTGAATATGCATTTATCGTTATAATCAGATTTGCAATGAGGAGGGCCATTCCGGACGAGACATTTTATACTTCACATTGAGTGCAACAACAAAAACATATCTACAACATAACAAGTAAGAGTCCAATTAAATATTTTTTTTCTGTCCCGTTAAACACTTCAGAAGAACAGCTAGTGAATTTCCTATACACCTTGCAAATTTCTAAAGTTACATTTTCGTGCCCGTGCGTATGTGATGCATGCATCCCGTCACACACTTTTCTCAAAAACTGTTCATCGTAATTTTTTTCAATTTTGGACATTGCTTTGAAATCATTATAAATAATATCTATGACTTTTTTTTCTTTTTTTTTTAATTCTCATTTCCGGATTTGTAACCTTAGTGGCCATTTCCAGTAGAAAAAAATAGTGAATAACAGGCCAAAAATGGCCTGATTTTGGACTGAAAATAACGTTAGTCCAGATTTATCAAAAACCGTACGTTTGATTTTTTTCAAATTTTGCATGAAGTTAGAGGACCATATATGGCTTCTTTTGACCCAAATGGGTAACCTACAAAAATTCTCTGGTTTTCGTTACTGGGCCCAAATATTGTATTTTTGGGGCCAAAAACTACTTAACCCTATCCAGACCGGGCTATTTCAAAAGCGCTAAAGACCGGGGAGGGGCTCGATAGCCCCCCTATAAAAAGTCCCTTAATGTACTTCGATTTTGATAAAAATACCGTTCTTTTTTAAATGGCTCTGAAAATTTTTCTTTAAAGGGAGTGAACACTGTAAAATCAAGTTGGGTTCATATATGAAAGAGCATAAAAAATTATCATAGAATTTCTTTTTTTTTTTTTGAAAAATTTCAAACGGTTCTCAAGTTATGCCCGTTTTAAGGTTCTTAAAAAGTGTGTAGGAGTTTACAGTAAAATATGTTCAAATTTTGTTTTGCCCGTGCAATGGTTTCTATCCAGGCGCTGTGGGCTCAAAGTGACTGGCCACGTGATCAAGTTAAACAAATCTGATTGCTCGTGAAATAAGAAGATATGTAGACTGTAAATATGCCCATTTTTGTAAAACTGAATGAGCGTTTATCGTTGCACTCAGATTTTCAAATATGGATTTAGATATAGTTTAAATACATACCGTATATCAATCTACATGATGCAGGGATACTAATCATGAACTGTTTGGAAGGTTTTCTACAGTTGGGTAAACTTTTAGTTGTTATATTTTGAAATACAAATATTTTGAAACAAACATGAACTCAACTTTTTATTTGAATATAAATTTTATTTTTTTACTTATAGAAATTTCTGGGATATGGATAATTCTACCTTGTCAACATCACAGAATGAAATAGGTAAAATTATGTACTGTACATACCTTTAAACCTGTTTAAATTTTGCATGAAGTTAGAGGACCATAGAAAGAAGGTTTATTCGACTTATATAGGTAGAAGGCAGGGTTTAGAATCAAACCATCTAACAAATTAATTGCCTACTGTAATAAAAAAATTATGTTTGAATCTTGAACTTTATCCAAAAACTAATCGAAATGGGGACATTTTTATAACCATACCAAAAATGTTGCACAGGTTTTTAAACCACGTTTTAAAATCACAATCTTTTTTTTTGAAAAGTTTATTTTTGCTATATTTAGGAGCAATACCCCCAAATACGAACAAAATTTGAAATACTCAATTTTACTCTCATTTTTGGTTGGTTCCTAAACCATAATTTATAAGTCACATGGATTATTTATTTACCATAATGCAAAAATTTGAGCTTAAAATTTTGAAAATCATGTGAATGACAAGCAATTACGGCCTTAAAAATATTTTTTAGTCATTGACTATACTTTCAGTAAGGTCAAACAGTGTATATATATATACTAACAGTTTTTGATAAAAAACGCTTCTGAAAATACCTAGAAAAATAGAGAAAATTGCTGAGAAATTGAGTGGAAATCCAAAAGTTTGAAGTGGCTGCAAAATCTGAACGGGACAATATTTTTCAAAAAAAATGGATTTTTATTTCTCTCCATATGCTACCAAATATCCAAAAATAAAGAAAATCCATGATACAGAATATGACTCTTAAATAGTTAAACCGGGGGACCTTTCCAGTATTGGCTTGTTTATGAAGTGTACTGAAGCAGTCGGTTATGTGAACTATATTGATCAACTAATTATGGCAGCCATATTTATTGAAGATGATTCCAAGAAAGTTTCATTAGGCACTCCACCGCTCCTTATAGCAGAGAAACAAATCCTACTTTTGGCCACGTACCCTAACTGCACTAATAGTATTCTTTATGGCATGCCACTAATTATTGAACTAAATGGGAAGATTATTTTATATATCAGGTATGTTTTGTAAATAATTAGTATCATCTTATAATTACATTGGGAGTACAAAGTTTCACGGAGATAATCATAGTTTTAACCCACTTTTAAAGGGGGTGACAGTTTTGAAATCTGACTGAAAGGGGGCTTTGAAAAAAATGGCTAGAAAGAGGGTGATTCGCAGAATAGAAGGTTCCATTTGAAAAGGGGCTGGGTTGACATATAAGTTGGAAAATTCCGAAAGATTCAAAATTTAAAATGATGAAAAACAAACTTTAATAAATGAATTGAAGAGAATATTATGCATGTCTTATATTAAATGTCTATTTACGTGAAACACATCACGAACAGGTGGGTTCGGGAAGACATCGTGAAAAAGGGGGTGATCACGAAATATTAGAAAGAGGGTCTTCAGAAAGGGGGGTTGATTATGAACGTTTTTTAAATTATTCTATTAGTCTTCAAAATTACAAGAAATGTGACAAAAAGTTTATAAAAATTATTTGGATTTTTGTGGCATTTTGGCGCTTTTTCGAAGAGTAAACCATTTTTACCTCTATATATTAGTGTGGGTAACCTTTTAGGAATTTTTGATTTTTAATTTGTGCGGAAAGGGTCATAATTTCATCTAATTATTTTGCGGGTCGACCTTTCCAACTTATTTCTTAAAATGAAAGAAAATACGTTTATAGAGACAGGAAATAAAAGGGCAAAAGTAAAAAAGAAGAAAAAAATTGTGTTAAAAAATATTTGGAAAAAAATATTGTTTATTTATCTCCCCTAATTTAGTATATATGAGATATCTTGTTTAGAAAATCGCATATTAAGCTTAATTTTTTTAAATTTCTATTTATTAATCTCTTAGATGTTTTGAAAGCGGAACATGTCGTGGATTTTTCCGGACAAATTGGCGAACTCTGTTTGCAGATTTGATCACCTCGTTTAAAGTAGAAGAATGTATCATCATAAACATATATAATGATTGGGATATCCTTGCTTCTCAAAGCCATCGATACGAAATTAACAAAGGTTTTTCTAATTAATTTTGTTTAAGTTGTATTTTGTGGTATATTCCTCCATCAGTAAAATAATATAATTGATAACAGGATAAATTCTGGTTACTAAGCTAATTAATTATCTATCCAATTAGCTTTTTTAGTGATTTATTATCAGGTTAGGCTCATATGAAAGAGATTGAAGAATTATCCAAGAATCTTTATTTTTTCGAAAAATTCTCGTCCGTCCTCGATTGGAGTTTTGAATATGATGTCACTAGTACGATATAGAATATTTTATGATGTCACTAGATTTTCATGGTATAACCCTTATTAAAATGTCGAGCAGTACTACAAACAAGTAAGGCCACTACACACTACTTTGTCCTAGTGACATCACAAGAATAACATTCTAAAATCACAAAATGCTAATTTTCTCGTTTCTATGAAACTTTAATCAAGCATAACTCGAGACTGGATGAGAATTTTTCGAAAAATAAAAAGATTCTTGGATAATTTTCCAAGCTCTTTCATATGAGCCAAACCTGTTTTTACGGTGTTCAATCTCTTTAACCCTGTAAAACCTGGTTGCTTAAATGGTTGCCTAATTATTTTCTAACACATTTATTAATTTTGCTCTTATGTGTTTCGCGTTGCGGCCATGAAAATCTTCTATGGAAAGTATAATTTCATTTACTTTTTTTTTATTTACCTCATTTTATCTCAATATAAAAGTTTTCAAACACATTAAATTGCCTAAATTCCAATTTTTAACCTGTAAATGAAAGCTAAAAGCAATTTTTCTTAAATTTTGAAGATTTTTTCAGATTGGATTTTTATATTAGCACTAATTTACTTATTCACATATCTAAAACAATTTAATGTGTTGATAATGCAGATTTTTGTTAAAATGTGTTTTATTTGTAGAAACAAAAGCAGTACATAATGCAAATGTCTTTAAAAGAATCACGACATCGAACAAAGGATCCCTTAACTTCTGCATCCCAGTTGCACATGGGTCATTATCCAATAAGTTCAAAGAGTTCGCACCTGGTTTTGTTATTTACTCAGAGCGGATGGAACGTTATTCAAAAGTCACTACTAAAAATGACAAATGGTAATTGTTGTAATCATGTTTATATATAAGCTTTCATTCCCGGCAAAGAGTTTCCGGTACTTCATTTATTTATTCAAAATAATATATTAGTATATATGGTAAATGACATAATATAGACAAGACAGGGAAGAAGACCCCTACCAGCCAGAAAGGGAGAGATTTATATTTGTGTCATGAGTTAGGAGGGTAGGTATCGAAGTTTAAGAAAATGGATAGTGATTAGGCCGGATCCTCAGCACCCGGGTACTAACACTCTATACTAACACTCTCCATCGTGGGAGTTAATGACTTGTACCGCAACTTTGACAGGTTAAAAATATACCTTCCTGTTATGCTATTGCGTTGATATTTTATATGGTGTTAGTTTAAAGAAAGAAATTTGATATTACAAAAAATCGCATCGGAAGAATGACGTCACGTCGGGTTTTTGACGTCATTTTCGACGATTTTTCCGGATTTTTCAAAGGTTCGGAATTTTTTATCAGGTGACCTCTTGTTATCTATAGTCTTATACAGTACATATTAAACTAGAATAAACTCACTAAAAAAAATTTAAGCAACAACTATAGTCAAATTTTAGAGAAAATCTCGAAAAAATACCCGCTGGATCAATCGCAACTTTGGGGGTATGTTCTAGGGACCAAAAATGAACAAAAATGTTTTTTTTTTTTTGTTTTTTTTCATATTTCTAATGCATTTTCGTTGACACATTAAAAAGGGTTTGTAAAAATCTTTTCCCGATTTTCAGAATATCAACTTTTTTGAAAAAATTCGGTACTACCCCTCGATGCATGTCCCATTAATAAAATGCCAAAAAAACTATAATAGAAACTTGAATAATTATCTTTACTTGTTATTTTTAAGAAACCTTTCAGCGATAAATCAGGATAATTAAGAAACTTTTGTGTCTGAATTTCAGAAATATTCAATAAACCTGCTGAGGCTCAGGCCAATCCTTAGGTTTGTTATATATAAAATGTATTTGTTATCTTTCGATTTCCAGGTATGAATATTAAGGATAACTTGCAGTTTTCATGATGACATCATCAGATAACTATTCAGTATTTTTTCAAAATGGTTTCCAAAAAAGTACTATCATAATAATTAAAATATAATTCAATTTTAATATAGGTACTTTAAAGTTGAAGGATTAGGGGAAACAAAGATGTGGGAAGATAAGATAAAAAGTTATTCGATGAATCGTCCATTGGCACACGAGGTTAGCGTTAAAGAAATAACAAAAGAATTCGTTGATGATGAATCATTGTCATTATATCAACAGTGCTTGATTTTATCAGCGTGTCCAAACTACCATCATTGGACAGCAACAAAAATACAAGGTGTGAAAAAACACGGTTATTTCCTTCCTGCTGGCAAATCCCCTCGGAATCAAATGATGAATGCCATGTTGAAGTATTTGGGACCAACAGAATTTGGTGAAATTTCACAACTAGTGATCTTCATAAAATTCATTGTAAATCAATTGCTTTTAAATAAATATCACATACAGAATATACCTAATATACCTAAAAGCATCAAAAGTAGAAACCCTAAAATTGCAACTAAAGTTCGTACAGAACCAAATGACCTTTTGAGTCATTATGGAATATCGAATGAACAGTTTACACTTCTACAAGAACAGTCTACCATTACAGAAACTGTCTTTGAAAATTTTAAAAAGAATATATTTAGTAATGATGGTACTATACTTTGGCGGGTAAACAAATTCGAAGAACAAATAGTAATAATGAATAATTATAATTCCGAAAAAGGTTATTTTAAGGTAATATTTTCTTCGCTGGTCGTGAAAATCTAAGTTTTAAATGATACTAGACTTGAAGTTTTTAACATGGAGCAAATCTTTATGGTCTAGTTGTTGTTGTTGTTGTTGAGATTTGGTCAATACCCACTTGTTATTTTTTAAGTATAGCCGCAATCTGATTTCGCGTACAAAATCACCTTAACCGGATTAATTTTCGCGCTGATTAATTCTGGCGGATTTCCCGTTTTCTTGCCTCCATCCGGGAAATTAAATCCGTTTTAAAAATCTAAAACTGAGCCATCCGCGAAATTAAATCCTTGCGAAATATCCAAATATTAACATTTATAAATTTTTCGCAAAAACTACAAATAGACTAATATGTCGTTTTTTTATGAAAAAAATTACTTATATACCCTCAATTTTTCAAAGGATCGCGAAACTATATCTGCGCGATATATCAAAACGCACCATCCGCGAAATTAAATCCGCGCGAAAACCGCAACATTTAGTTTGCGCAAAAATTAATCCAAGCGAAAATTAATCCGGTTTAGGTATAACAGAAATTAAATGTATGATTTTCTTCATCCGTGTCCCAAATTTGTTAATGTTGAATAAAAACATATGACAAAAGTTATTTATAGTCTCGGTCCCATTGCTCCAATATTATCTCCCCTGTGCACAGACGTGATAAAATCTATTTTATTGTCGTAATGTATTAGCCCTTATAGCCCGTACGACGCACATATGCGTGTTTTTGACACCCTTTATTCGTGACGCCATAACTTAAAAAATAATGGATTTCATAATGGACCACTTTTCTAATTTACTTTTAAATCAAACCGATTAAAAATATTTTTTTCTTCGAAAATTTCTGAAATGATGTTTATCTAATCTTAAATTCTGCGCTGATCATTTTTGGCTTTAGAATCTTATGCTGAAAATGTGTGGTTCTCGAGTTACCGCCGATTCAAAATTTAATCAAGTGACAAAAATTATTTTTTGCTCCAAAATCATTGAAGTGATGTTTTTCTGAATCAAAACTTTACGCTGAAAACATAATTTTTCGGCGAAAATCCTAAATATGCCCCGTTCTCGAGTTATAACAGATTCGATATTTGAAAGAAAATATGGTCGTAATGCCCAGCGTCAACTTTCACTCCAAAAACGTTACTTCAAATATATATGCAGGCAAGAAAATTTTTTTAGCAAAATATTAGTCAAGCGAATTTATTTTAATTTATAATTCAAGAACCGTACATTTTTGATATTTACGCCGAACACGAATGTGAAATTTGAGCCTCTGTTTTTATAGTGGTCGCCCTGCCCATGAGCCTACTTTAGAAGTTTATTTTATTAAACCAATCCGCGAAATTAAATCCCTTTAATTTATAAAAAAAAATGATCTCGGATCTTTGATTGTAAATTGCTAGAAAAACTAAGCAACCTTTAAATCGTAGCGCACTTGACGTTTAAGCAAATTTAAGAATAAGTCAAAAAGGCAGCTGCTTATAAAATAAAATAAAAACGTGTAAAGGAATCCCGGTGTATTAACCTTCTTTGCAGTGCTAAGTTCATCCACACCAAAGATTTCGGTTGGGCACATCCACGAAAGTTTATCCGAAAAATCCCGCGCATTTTTTGTGTGCATGAAACTTCGTCCGAACGCAAGTAGTCTGAATAAATAAAACATACGTGCAATTTAAATTTTCTTTATTTAGTTTAACGACTTTGTTACTGTTAGAAGATCTGTTTATGATAATGTCGAGGAATTCTATTGCACTTGTGACAGTTTTACCGTATTACAACACACATGGAATAATGCGCCTACTTCATCTTCAAGTATTGTCACGTGCTGCCATTGTCGCTTGTTAGCCGAAATTTTACAAAAAGTATTGTTTTTAAGTTGCTATCTGAACCCTAATTGTGGGGAGGGGGTAAACTCCGGTTTTGGGGAAGATTTTGGTAAAATATGACTGAATTTTGGCCTAACAAGTGAAAATAAAGAAAACTAATTAGAAAAAATATGCTTGAAGTAAAGTTTATATTAAAACAGTCTTTATATTAAAGGAAGGCATTTAAGCTATATTTGACCCTTTCACAAAGGCCACAATTCATGAAGGCTTCGCTCGCGATTTTTTTTTTTTAAAAAAAATCTTTTGCATATATTTTCTAAAGTCGGGATATCGTACTTCTGTAAAACTTATTTGCCCCAAAAATAGCCTATGTGTTAAACTATGTCCGATTTGAAGCTAACATCGTACCATTAGGCATTAGCGAATGTTTACTCTACTTTTTCTAAGGCAGATGCTTCTATGATTAAAGTATGGTTCATTGCATCAAATCAATATCATTTGCTTAAAATTCCTAGGTGCCTCATGCTAATATTTAGTAGTGTATTATTTTATTTAGTATCACGCTCTAAATGATGAATCTCGGGCTGATCACAGTTATTGTCCCTCGAATACCGTTTTTTGCGAAAACTCCCTCGAGATCAAAATTAAAAATGGATTGGCTTCGGCTGATCGTGATGTGATAGCGTTATATTCAAGCAAAGATGGCTTATTCAAATTTTCTGTACGGGCAGACACTGACAACGTAGAATTTGTACACATCTTTAAATCAAATATCAATGACGACTACTTTGTTAATTGCCTCTCTGGTTTATGCCAAAGCAAATACGCTAAGAAAAAAAATGTGTCTTCTTTGTTTGATGCTGATGCTATTTGCAACCATCTGGTAGTATTTAGAGAGCATCTTAAAAATAACGATTACCCGATGTTCATGCAAGTTAGTCACGATGATTCCAACACAGAAGGCAACGAAATCGTAGATGAATTGATTGAAGCACATCAGGAAGAAGAACCTTTTGAAATGGAGGTAACAACTTTAAAACATTTTAAAAATAAAAATATTAGATTATAGATCTAATTCCGATATCGCTATCGTTTCAATCACTCGTATTTTTTATTAATGCAGGTATCTGTCCTGTTTCTTTGTGTTATAGTCCGAGGGGGTACTCTTTCCAGTTTAAATATTTTACGGTCGGTTGGTGGTTTGATTCCGCCGGTTGGCGTTTGGGTCCCGCGTCTTGTGTGCATACTTAGTTTTGTTCTCACAACGATCATAAAAAATAATGAAACGTAATGTAATTTCTTCAGAATAAACATTCCTAGTTATTTTTCAACACAATGCACTTGAAATACTATACATTTAATCAATATTCATTACTAATGTAATGTCTTCGTGGGTGTCTATTATATAACTATGAAAACGTCTGAAATTACCTACGAGAAAAATATTCCCATCAAATGAAGACTATCCACGAGAAATTTACTTATGGTGGTCGTCCGCGATATTTTCTCATGGAGGCCTTCCGCGAAAGTTTATCCATCAAATTTCGCGCATTTTCGAGTGCGCAAAACTTTGTCCATGCGAAACATTGTACTATCAGGCAGATAACCTTCTTAGAGTCCTGATATCTCTATTTCCACAATTACTATCCCATACACGCATATTACATTTAGGAATATCTACGTCACTGAATTAGCTATATAGTATCCATCCCTTATGATTGTTGTTGTTTCTGTTGCCCCCAATTGTTTTAATAAATCATTTTTCTGTTGGTTTTTGAGTTCTTTGAAGCAAATTTTCAATGCAAAATATAAACGATTCATACTCTACAATTTAGAATGGAGTCTTTAATGAAGAAACTGGAAAATGGGAATTTGTTAATCCGTATGGCAGGCCAGTTTCAACAAATTCCATGGATGAACAGCTACGAACAAACTGCGTACTACGGTTGAAAATATCATCTGAAGCACTCCAAGATCCACAGACTATACAACACTACTATCCTGTTTGCGAGGAAGAACAATGTGAATGTGAAGTAAGCTTGCGTAAATATATTATGACAAAACTGTTTACTTTTCAGGTTAATCTATGTTGTACTCGTTTCGCAATGAGCCGCAAATTCCGAAAAATGCGATGAACGGCAATTTTAAAGGCTAATCTAAAACTAGTCAAATTGCAACAATTTTTCGACTAACTTTTGCTATTATTTTGTGTACTTTACAGTACACTTTTTTATTAAAGAAATTTCAAATGGGAAAATTTTGGAGAATTATTAAAACAAAATCCAAGTGAACTTTCGCAGCTGAAGTACTTTCAACGGGTAGGGGATAAACTATCGCAGTTTTTGTAAATACTCGGAATTAAAGTACCAATCCCTTTGAAGTTGCACGAATCTTAATACAATGTAAATTCATGAATAGAAAACCAATTATCGTTATTTTTGTTGAAACCCAAATAGTCCGGTAGCAATTGTCGGCTTCTATAGGGCAAGTCAACATTTAATGTTTATTTTTTCTGGAGGAACTTTTCTTAAACAAAATTTCACGGGGAATTCGAAAATCATGGGTAGAATATGTGAAAATCATTTCCGACG
>JAUOBW010282095.1:0-10620 GCA_032360285.1 Lepidozona retiporosa | reverse complement strand
ACTTAACGTGAATTTTTATCACGCGACGTGCGGCGACCGGGGTCGTGGGTTCGAACCCAGCTGTTGCCACAAGTATTCATGACTTTTCGATTTCGAGTCTGTCAACTCGAAATTCGATTTCTTCAGCTTAACCGTAGCGTAAATGCGTGCTTTAAATAGAGCCACAATCTTACCCGTGACCCATCTGGAAATATTGTCTATGACAATTTGGGCGCCGGAAGAATTGGACCGCGCATTAGATGTACAGTTGAAGAAGCATACTCAAGGATATTTTTATGCCAAAACTAAAACGTACAATAGACAATTAAATTTCGGGGATCAGATTAAAAAAAAATCCCAAAGGTGTTTAAAGGGGGACATCTATTAGAATTGGCGATTATTCGGGAGGGGGAGGGCGACTAATATAAATGTGTCTTTACGGCCAGGTCATTATTAATGCCGGGTATGGGGGCGGAGTATTTTTATGCTTAAATCCAAAAAAAATTTATACCCCGCTAAATTTTACCTAGTAATTTCAGACCGCTGCCGCAGTTTGTCAAAAAATTCGGCGCATCCTTTATTGCAATCACAAATTTAAGAATAGTTTTCATACCCCTCCCATAATTGTAATCTTAAACCTTTCCACCCTTTAAATCTTTATTCTTTAGATATTATATTAGCTGTTACTAAAGTCAAATATAAAGAATAATATTATAAATCAAAAATTTGGTTTTATAAAAAAAAAGTGGTTTTAATGTATAATATTTTTTTATTGGTTTTTAAAAACGTTTGTCTTAAGTCTTTACTTAAATAAATTCCTAAAAATATATGATATAGTTTCATATTCCTTAAAATTATTTAGCACCCCACACGACAATGTCTTAAAATGTGGTGACCCCCCCATAAATATACTGTGCCCCCATACCCGGAATAAATAATGACCTTTAGCAAAGTATTTCGGATCTCCATTGAAATGCGGAACAAGCTAACTCTAATACATCAAACGGTAGGGGTTTTCTTCACGTGAGCTTAGACTTCGCATCTCCAGTATTTTAACGATACAATATGGCTATTATTACACTCCACTTGATTGTTGAGATAAACTTCGATTTTAATAAAAAGAAGATCAAATTAGCTTTGCGTGCAGATTAATAGCTTTTAATAGATTTAACTGACTCTGATCCCCTTCAGGATCAACTCGGATTAATTTTAACAAATTTACTACACAAAAACAACGAACATGTAAACCGAGTCTTATCATTGTATTAGGAATATACATTTTAGTGTCGAACAACATGTGGTGTGTCAACAGGTTCACAGTTGTATGTACTTTATTTGCAGTGTTATTTTTATAAGGATTCTGCCCACGGAAATTGCAAGATGAATTATTACTTTTTATACATTTTATTGATTTCGAATATTCATTTTCTCTCTGCAAGATATTTGGTAAGTGATTAATTTTACCAGGTTCGTATTTAAATACATTAATTTCATAAAACTTTCGTACCGCAAATTTAATTTTCGAATTTAATTTTTGGATTTTTTTTCTTGATTTCGGACAAATACAGACGCCGTTTTGTACAAATTCAGTTGTGCCTAGACTTCAGTAAAATGATATAAGACTATTTTAGGTCTATACTGAGAGCGAAATCAAGACTTGTAAAATACAATGTATTTCCATACACAGCTTTTAGAACTAACTGAACCGGGGTAGGAATGCCGAGTGTATGCCGCTCAAGAAATTAACTGTGAACTTTAAAATTGTTAAATACATGCACCTTGATGATACTCCATCTCCATCAGAAATTATCTTGTGTATCTCTTGAAATATAAAAATTATTTAGCATTTATTTTCCTTTTATTAAAAATATCACGGTCTGCATCATTCCCTTGGAAAATCATCAATATTTTTGTCTGACCACAGTTTTTGGAGGCGTGCTAACCCTTAAAATCGAACAAGACATAATATACATCGAACAATGATTCTAGTTTAAAATATATTCTGGCCGAAAGCGCTCAGATTAATTCGGTACATTAACTGAATAAAAGGGATACAATAAAGCGGATTAAAAGAAATAAAAGGCTATATTTGTAACATATATTTTGAATCAATAGGATTAATGAAGCTAAACAACATCAACAATTCGGAAGTATAGGGCGCAAAGCTAAAGATTTTGATAAGACAATTAGGAAAATTTTAAAAGATATCGATTGTGCTGACCATTTTAAAAATCACTTTAACCCCTTAACCCTATTATTACTGGGGGCGATGTTTTTATATAGTCGTAAAATTTTTGTCCTTAAAACCAATTTTAATGAAAATTTAGGACTTTTCCTAAAAGTCTTTCGTATTTTAGGATAAACTTTTTTTTTGGTAAAATTTGGGTAGGAGGGGGGTTTTTTGACAGGTGGGTCGGAATTCTTTTTATACAAACAATTTTTTTTTATTGCACTAAATTACTTAATTCTCGTAAAAAAATTTTGTATTCCAAATACAATAGTAAATTAATCTGTTAAAAATAAATTATAGCCAATTTAATGTAAAAAATAGCTATATTTTTATATTTTCGAAAAAAATGCTGACCTCATCAAAATATTTATGTTATTGTATTATATCAATGTTTTTTAGAAGGAAAATAGATCATTTTTAACAAATAAAACAATTTTAGTAAATAATTGTCAATTTTAGCACAAAAAATTGCAGTAGACAAAAAAGGTTTAATTTTTTAATTTTTTTTCAGATTTGATGTCAAAATATTACGTCATAATTAGGGTAAATTGTCAAAATTCAGTTGAATTCAGAAAATATAGCATTTTTGCAGTCATATGCATAAAACATAAACATAAAAATCAATTTTTCTTTAAAAGTATTGTATTTTGAAAAAATGGTCAAAATTGGCCAAAAAAGAAAATTTTCACTATAAAATGTTGACGTAAGCAAAAAATTTCATTTTTTTTTTATTTTTTTTTTATTTTTAGAAATTAGACATCATTTACTATATTCCTACCAAATTTCAAGTTTTTATCTATACCCAGTCAGAAATTAACCAGAGGGTATTTTTACCCCCACGCAAAATGGGGGTTTGAAAAAGCCCATGCAAAATAGGGTTAAAGTACTAAAATCACTATATCAATCTGGTAGCGCAGATATAACATATGCTGGTTTACGGTCTAAGGATTTATCTTTTACACATGGTGTTCGACAAGCATCGGTTATGTCACCATACTTATACAACATATATACTTATACTGATGAACTATTACAAAAAATTCGAGACCTCAACGTTGGTACGGTTTAATTTGGACAACCAACTTGTATATCATCGTACGCGGACGATATTATTTTGAAAAATCCTACTTTGCGCGGATTGCAAGAGATGATTAATACTTGTGTTAGTTATGGATACCATAATGGAATCAAGTTCAATCCTCTTAAAACGGCATTTTTGATATCTGGACGTTCGAATCTTCCGTATCAATCGTTAACAATAGACGGATTAATAATTAAATTAAAACAAGAACTTAAACATCCTGAATTTTACTGAAAAATAAGTCTGCAAAATGACATTTCTTCGCTAAACGAATCTTATTTAATTCACTAAATATCAGAATTCTGGTTGCAAGTAGCGTATTAATATCGTCAGGTATACGCTTTTCATACCCTGTTTCAATCGCAACATTATATAAAAGCATTCTAACTCCAAAATTGACGTATGGTCTGGAGCTCTGCTTTCTTACGAACGCAGGCTATGAAAATCTAAAAAAGCAAGCGCGAATGTCACTCTAAATGAATGTATTGAGATCGTCATTAATAGGAAAAAATGTTTTGTAACTTGTATTTATAGATCACCAAGCCAATCAGCCGACGAATTTGTTACCTTCTGTAATGATTTTGAACAAACTCTATCCAACTTAAACATTGAAAACGCCTTTTGTATTTTAGGTGACTTTAATGCTAACCTTAATAAATGGCATGTCTCAGATACATCTGATATGTGTGGCATTGACCTTAACATTTTAACCACTTGCAATGGCTTTGTTAAATTAATTAATTAACCGACTAATTGGGAGCCTAATAAAATCCCCACGTGCATTGACTTTATATTTACTAGTCAGCAAAATATGGTAACCGAAAGCGGTATACGTCCTTCGCAATACCATTCGTGTCATCATCAAATAACTTTCGTGAAACTAAATCTAAATGTAATTCTACCCCCTCCTTATAAAAGGGAGGTACGGGATTATCATAGAGAAAACCCTGATTTAAAAAAAGGGCTTTATCTTTTTTTGATTGGGTAAATGCATTTTCTAATATTGATGTTAATGAGCAAGTTGCCTTGCTTAATGCTACTCTGTTTAATATTTTCCGAAATTTTATTACTCATAAAATTATTACATGTTAGTTTAAAGAACCTGCCTGGGTCACCAGCGAAATTAAAACGTTGTTGCGTAAAGAACAGTAGGTTTTACAAAACTGTATTAAAAATGGAAGAACTCAGAATGATGTTGGAAAATTTAACACCACATCTCTAACCTGCTCTGATAGTATTTCCGTTTCTAAAAAAACTATCGAAATAAGTTAGCTCATAATTGTGTGATCCCCAACTTGGGCCTAAGGCTTTTTGGTCTATACTCAACAAGTTCTTTGGAAAAGCCAAAATCCCGAAAATCCCTCCTTTATTAATTGACAATCACTGTCAATCTAACTTTGTAATGAAAGCAAATATATTTAATGATCATTTTGCAAATCAATGTACAACTCTAAATAACGGAAGTATCCTCCCTCCTTTCGTATACAGAACAAATAGTCGCATTGATAGTTTAAGAATAACCACTAATAAGTTATAAAAGACGTTGACGTTCCTAAATCCCATGGATGGGATAATATATCTATCAAAATAATCAAATTGTGTGGCGACCCATTAGCGACACCATTGAAACTAATTTTTAAAAATTCTCTTGAAATAGGCATTTTCCCAGATATATAGAAGCAAAAAAATATTGAGTCTCTTTCGGAAAGGCGTTGGTATCGCAGTTTATGCGCCTTCTGGAAAATCGTTAACGTTAACTGTCCTAACTATTTAACTAACATTCCTCCTCCAAAACGATCACGTAATAATGATAGAAATAATTCGAATCTTCTCATTAAATAGTTTAGGTATTATATATGAAACTTATTATGTAAGTTATGATGCTCACAAATACTGAATAATAAATATATTATTAAAACCCTTTGGCTACCCATCAAAGGTTTTTTATATTTTTACAAATTTTAGAAAATGAATATGGATCGAAAATATGAAGGGGGAAAGTCGAAAGAAGTATAAATACAGAGGAACATAAATGGACCAAAAAGGTGAGGTTATACATAATTATATTTGTTATAAAAACCTAGAAACCAATATTAAATTTCACCTATTTTATTCTAAATTCAATGTTAAATCAACCTAAATTAAGACGTATTTACATGTTATTCGTTAAATTTCATATCTGATTTTATTACTCACGTGCGTTAAGGCTTGTTTACGGATTTTTAAGACTCCTAAGACATAACTCGAAATGTTAATATTTTTTTTCACACCAAATTAGCCCCTAAATTATTTTATACGGGGGTTTGTTCTTGTACGATAGTGGCTATAAAACCACTATGAAAGAGTAAAATACCAAAGTGTTGATTATAAATAGTTATTTAGAAAGTATTTTACATAAAACAATTTTTTGTTTTAATATATATTACGGTTTAGGAGATAATGATAAAAATACTGGGGTTATCGATATAATTTACTTGCAATTCTGTGAGTGTAAATTATTCCCTAACTATATCCATTGAATTAACTAAATGAAATATTTCATTCTAAAAGTAAATCCAACTGAGGACCGAAATTATTTTAAAATTTTATTTAGTAATTTGCTATTTTGTGTAAATATTTAACCCCCGGAAACATTTTTTTTACTATATCTTCTTCTACATGATTCAATTTTCTCGCTCCTCAGTTGGAAACTTAATTTACACAGTTTTATCTCTCTAATTTTATAACACTTCATAATTAAGGCTCAAGCAAATCTCCCAGAATTTCAGTTTTGTGGTATTTCTGGGTAAAATTTATTTTGATGTCATAGCTAAAAATATGTATTTTATTTTTTTTTAAAAAAAAATAATGACCCCGAATGACGTTCATATATGTGATTTGAATGAAATCTATTGATGGCGTCATAACTCGAGAAATATACAATTTAATAAAAATCTGAATAAAACAGTGTTGCATAAAGCTCTTAAGAGTTATATTATATTCTGCTTGAAAGTGTTACTTATCTTTGCTTTTGTGGCTTGAGTTTCAGTTGTTTCGAAAGGGGAACTGTTGCTGAGTTATTTTGTGTTTTTTGCGCAGCTAGAAAATCTCGTTTTTCGACGCGGGTGCATCATTTGACAATATCCGCGTGTATATGGAATTTCTTTACTCGGCTAGCTGATTTATCAGTAATATTTTTTGCGTGCATAAATTATTATTATTACATATGTAATTAGCACACGGTATGCTTATAACCATTATCCAATGTTTTTACATTTTACGCTTAATCAATATTTGTATCCACATATCAAATTTCAAGAATATATCACGAGATGCTGATAAACAATCAAATGGAAAAATATGCGCTCGTTTGCATCATATTTGTGTTATTGTTGTACATATGGATGGAAGGTTTGTTTGTAGGTAGGTAGGTTTTGTTGCCACAAAATAAATTGTTAAAATACAATTAACATTGATAATAAAATGAAAAATATCTAAACAAAAACTAAAGCATTAAACTTACCTTGATACTGATGTGGCAGGGACAAATAAAGGGACTAGGTCCTTATTTCCAAAATGTCCCCTGTATTAGGTTTAGCCAAATAGAAATTGAAACTGAAAATCAAAAAAAAAAAAATAAAAATAGCTAGCAACTTTACATTAGTAGTAGAAGTAAATATCCTCCTCTTGTCGTGTCAGGTTAGCGAAAAATCTTTCCTTTACTCTTATGTTTAAATTTGTTCGTCGAAATTAAAGATTTGACATCACAGGGCAAATCATTCCATGATTTGGGGCTTAAATATGAGAGGGCCTTTTTCCCAATTTGAAGTGACCTATTGGTAAGCACGAGTTATTACCTTGAGTTGAGGGACTAGAATCGAGTGTGTATATATCGCCCATATATTCTGGAGAGATGCGGTTAATAAATTTATATGCACTTACCCAAATACATTGCTTAAGCCTTTGTTTGTTAGGTAGCCAGTTTATACGCTTAAATTCATCAACCCCTATGTGAGTTATATTCCCCACATTTAAGACGAAACAAATGCATTTATTTTGCATAGTTTGAAGCTTTTTCCGAAACTTTTGGTTTAAATTAGTATACCACGCATAGTCAAAATTTGGCTTCTACTTCTACTAATAATTTTGTCAACAACTTTTGATGCCATAAGCTCGCCGGATAGGGAATTGTCTAATACGCAACCTAGATAAGTTACATGGTTATGCGGTTCAAATTTTATGTCACCTTACCTGATATTAAATTTATCTAAGTTTCTTAGTCTTGCCTTTGTTCCAAAAACTATCGACTTAGTCTCATCCTCGCCAAAATGTATAATGAGTTTGTTTTCTACAAACTAATCGCAAAAAGAATTAAAGTTTATATTCAAATTACCCTCAATCTCTTTTAAATTTATGTGTGTAAAAGTTAAAGAGGAATCATCGGCATAAAGGAGCAGATTGCAGTCAACACATTGAAACATATCATTTACATACATTAGAAAAATTAAAGGTCCTAGGATCGAACATGGAGGAACCCCAAATGAAACTTTTTCCGGACTTGAATAAGTTAACTAAGAAACTTCTATTATTTAGAAATGATTTAAACCAATTTACACAATTATCAGAAAACCCCATACACTTTAATTTATTTAGAAAAATTTCATGGTCTATTGTATCATAGGCTTTTTGCAAATCTATTAAGATCATGCCTGTCAACATTCCATCGTCAAACCCTCTGATAATTTGATCATTTAGCAAGGAAAGACATTCGTCTGTAGAGTATTTCGGTCGAAAACCTGATTGGAATTTATAAAGGATTTTATTTCTATTAACCCTATTCAGACTGGAGGGGTTACAGGTGCCCGCTACTTTTTTGTCGACACCGCTGAAGTTTAACCGTTAACCGGACCGGTCTAAACTTTTTTGACTTTTCCTAAAATTATTTGACGGGTAATATGAAAAAAAAAAATTGACCGGTTAATTACTTTTGACCCCGCGGGCCCGTTGTCGGGGCCAGGTAGAGGTATTTTCACTATTTTGACCCTAATATGGACCAAGTTAAGGCTCAAATATATTTTAATCGGTAAAAATATGCATAAAAATAATTTCCATGTACTAAATTCAACCCTTGGTTAACTGTTTACAATTTATTTCATACTAATAGATCTTAAAATGGCAGATATATGACGTCAGCAATATGTCAGATATTTTTATTTAATTTTTAATAAAATGGACATAATTAGGTTAATTTTCAATATTTTGACCAGAAATTTTTGAAATATCTCCGCTGTGGTGAAGAGAAGTCGTGTACCATATTTTAGCTAAATTGTATGTCCCAAACTTGAGTTATTGTCCGAAATGCCGTTTTCGGGCACTAGGCCCCTGTTTTGGGCCAAAGATCTGACCCTAAAATTATTGGCGGGGGGCCCTGGGGCGATTTATGTGTTTTTTTCTCAAAAGTGTGGACTTTGGACCCTAATATCCGCCATTTTTATTGTTTTTTAGATTTTTTTTCATTTTTTCGAAAAATATGGCCTTTTATCTTTCAAATGCCGAAAACATAAATAAAAAATATTTTATAGATCAAAAGTTAGGAGCATTAAAAAAATATACACGTTTTTGGCATAAAATGCTGACGTCTATCAAAAATTTGCGCCATCTTAAAAAAAAATTTTTTTCAAAATTTTCATCACACCGAGTACTAAGTTTCAAGACAATTTTATATATAGAAGTCACTTTTCCGACGGGGCACCTGTAGTTTGCTCATGAATAACTTTCTCAAAGATTTTCGAAATTAGAGGCAATAGAGAAATAGGTCTATAATTATGGGGTTCTAGACTGGACCCCTTTTTTATGTAGAGGTTTAAGTTTAGCAATTTTGCAATCAGTTGGGAATTGAGATAGCTTTATGGATAAGTTACATAATTATGAAATTGGTTTAGAGATTAAGGATGATGTCTTTTAAGAACCTCGCTGCTAAATTATCAATACCAACAGCTTTATTTTGGTTTGTTTTTTTTTCAAGAAGCTTTAAAACGGTTTCTTGTGTAATTGGTTTAATTGAATAATATTTGTCCTGTAGATTTTAACTGCTATAATATTTCTTAATATTTTCCATTCCAAACTTATTTGTGGGATGTGGGAGTTTGTTAACAATATCGGACGTTAGATTCTCGAAGAATACTTTAAAGGTCTCAGTATTAGATTTAGGATCACAATAGAAATTGCCGTTAGAATTCAAGCAGATTTTTTGCTGTAAATCCATTTTGGAAAAAAGTCCCATAATTTTCAAGGACTTCCAAAGTTGCTTTGGCTTAGAAATATTATCACTCAGTTTTTGAGTAATATAGTTTCTCTTTTTTTGCTTAATTAAATTTTTAACCTATTTCGCGCTACTTTAAATTTAGTGTTGTCCGCGTAAATTTTAGTTTTTTTAAATTTTTCGAACAACTCATCCTTTTTCTGATTCCTTCAAGTATTTTTTCGTCAACACATTCTTCTGTATTGTTTTTTATACAGATTCTTTTTAAAGGTGAAATTTCATTTATGGCGTCCGTGGTCTTAGTAATGAAATCTCCATAGGCATTGTCAATATCAGTGAAATCTGAGTAGTTTGGATTTTCGATTTCAGACAATCTATCTATAATGATCTCTTTTGTTAATCGCCTTAGAGATCTAATTTGAATATGTGTAACTTTATTAGGTTTTAGGAGCTTTCTGGTACAAAAAATTAACTGGTGGTCAGATAATAACACCTGATTGGGATACCTTTTCAGTAGAATTTGTGAGAAAATTATCTAAGAGTGTACAGCTATTTTAGGATGAACAAATTACGGTGTTGTTTTATGGCATTTGGAATTTTTCCTTTGAAATTTAGGTTGATATTAATGTCCCCCAATATAAAGACCCCCTGATTATCAAAATTTGTGGTATTAGATATATCATCATTAAAAAGTGCCAAAGAGGATGCCTGATCAGACGGTCTATATATAATCCCGATAAGTAAAGGTTTAGTTTTTGGCAGGAAAATATCAAGAAATATATTCTCTATTTCGGTAGAAAATGCTTTACGTTGATTAAAGCATATATCCGATCTAAAATAACAAGCAACTCCTCCTCCATGTCGATTTCTATCTGATCTGATAACCTTATCCCCAGTTATAAAAATTTCAGCACCTAAAATGGAATCATCAAGCTTTGATTCAGATAATCCTATAACGGCTGCGTTAGAATTTGTTGCTATTAAACGAAGTTCGTCTATCTTTGGCAGAATGCTATTCACATTAAGATGAATGAAATGCAAACCCCGCTGTCTAAATACGTTATAATGGTGCATTTCATAACTTGATAA
>JAUOBW010281984.1:0-10625 GCA_032360285.1 Lepidozona retiporosa | reverse complement strand
AACTCATTGTTCTTATTTATATTTCAAGAATTCTAAATCTTTCCATTGTTCTGTTTATATCTGTAGACAAACTTGTCAGGGATTATAATTATTGTAGTTTTGCATTTGTTTATAGTTTCTTAAAATAATAATTCAAAACCTATAATGAAATCATATTTTATGATATTCACAAAATAAATATCCGAGTTAAATTTTTGACTGAATTTTCCGACTGAAAAAATGTTTTTATGACAAATGATAGACAAAAAAAAAATATACCGACCGACGCTATCTTAGCAAATTTCTCCGACTCAAAACTTTTTTTTTGGTGAAAATTTTAGTAAAAAAAAAATATTGCCGACCACCGACTGGGTACGAACTTCCTAGAGTCGGGTGACGCCAAACAAACAATCTTTTAAGGACGGCCTAGTTGCACAAAAAATATTGGCAGAATTATAAAAAGTCACAACAAAAAGTTGACTCCAAAAATTAAAACTGCTCTGTTAGACTGTAATTGGTATAAATGACACATGATTGGTATAAATGACACATGGTAATTAGATATAATAGCCAACACATTGAAGCTTGCAGGAGCCAAAATGGAGCAATATCATAAAAATTGTATACTGTGGACTTAAATAATTATCATTTTTAACTCAGGATTAGCTTGTGTTCCTGGAGTTAATAAAATTAGTGTTATATGAAGAAAACTTATTCAGATGACCAGGTATTTTAGCTTAAGATTGTCAAATTATCTAACTATATTACACCTACCAATAAGTTAAGAGCCTTAGTTGAGTGATTTCAAGATCATTTAGTGCTCGTATAGCTCAATTTGATATTATTTGGCTTTAAACTCAGATTTTATTATTATTATCTTTCTTAACTCGTAATATTTATTTATTTAGGGAGGAGATTGCCCGCGATCAAGCTGTAATGAAGACGCGACTTTCGGATATGGAAAGATCTGTAAGTGAGAGCGAGAAGAAATGTAACGAAGCGATCCACGAATCCCAAACTCTTGAAAGAAGTCTCTTCCAAGTGAACCAGGACCGGGATTCTCTGAAACACTTACTCGATGAGCAAAAACAAGAGAACTCTACGATGAAATCCAATCACGAACATTTCATTAACCAATTAAAGCAGGAACTTCAAGACACGCACAAAAAACAAATTTCTGCTTTTGAAAATAAAATTGAAGAAAAAGTTCGAGAGATTAGTAATTTATCTGAAGTATGCAACAAGTTTAAACTTGAAGTCGCTGGTGTGAACAAAATGTTGGCTGAGGTGGGCAGCGCAAATGTTGCGCTTGAAGAGAACAAAGTAAATCTTGAGAAACGTCTTTCTCAACTGACGCAAGCAGTTGATGAAAAAGATCAAATTTCCAAAAGCCAATACAATGAACTGGAAAAGCAAACGAACAAAAAACTGTCCGAGAAAGAAGAACACAATAAATCACTTTCTCAATCGATTGACGAGCATTTGAATAAAATTGCTGATTTAAGTAAAGATCTGGAAACGAAAAAGAAATCACTGGAAGATGTTACGCACAAACTGGATTGCAGTGAGTCGAACCTCGTGAAGTTGCAAAAAGACAAGGTGGAGGCTGAGAAAGAATTAGCGATTGTTACACGTGACGCTGAAAAACGTGACAAAGAGTTGGTTGCTTCAATTGAAAAGTTGCAAAATACCGAAAAAAGTCTCAAGGCAAACCAAGAGATACTGAAAGATACAATTCAAAGAACCGAACATGAATTAACATCTTCTAAAAAGAAATGCGAAGGTTTAACTGTATCGTTTGAACGGAAGGAACAAGAGTTGAATAAAGCTGTGGGCGAGTTGGAAACTTTCAAAAATAAATTAACAGATCTGGATAAACAATTGAAACAAGAGAAAAATACTGTTCGTCAATTGACAGAAGAGCGAAATCATTTAAAAGCTGATTACGAAAAGAAAACTAAAGATTTAACAAAATCGATTGAATTAAAGGAATTGGAGCTTTCTAAATCTTCAGAGCAATTAGAAAAACTTCAAAACAAAACAACTGAGCTAGAGAAAAATCTAAAGCAAGCTACGCAAAATGTAAATCAGCTAACAGAAGAGCGAAATCGTTTAAAAGCTGATTATGAAACGAAAACTAAAGATTTGACAAAATCTATTGAATTAAAAGACTCTGAGCTTTCGAAATCTTCAGAGCAATTCGACAAACTTCAAAACAAAACAAATGAGCTAGAGAAAAATCTAAAGCAAACTACTCAAAATGTAAATCAATTGACAGAAGAGGGAAATCGTTTAAAATCTGATTATGAAACGAAAACCAAAGACTTGACAAAAACCATTGAATTAAAAGAATCTGAGCTTTCGAAATCTTCAGAGCAATTCGACAAACTTCAAAACAAAACAAATGAGCTTGAGAAAAATCTAAAGCAAACTACGCAAAATGTAAATGAATTGACAGAAGAGCGAAATCGTTTAAAATCAGATTACGAGAAGAAAACCAAAGATTTGACAAAATCGATTGAATTGAAAGAATCAGAACTTTCGAAATCTTCAGAGCAATTGGAAAAACTTCAAAACAAGACAGCTGAACTTGAGAAAAATTTAAATCAAGCAACACAAAATTTAAATCAAATAACAGAAGAGCGAAACAAAATAAGATCTGAATATGAAATAAAATGCAAAGAATTCACTCAAACCATAGAATTAAAGGACTTTGAAATTAGCAAATCTTCAGAAGAGTTAGATCAAGTATTAAGAAAAACAACTGAACTAGAGAAAAATTTAACCGAAGTCAGTGAAAATCTCAAACAGCTAACAGAAGAACGGAATCAAATGAAAACCGAATCTGAAAAGACAATTGGTGATTTATCAAACACAATTGTACTGCGAGAATCGGATATTCTTAAGTCTTCAGAGCAAGTTAATAAAATCCAAATTCAACTTTCAGAGTCGGAAAATAACGTAACTCAGTTAAATAACATGGTTAAACAGATTAACAAAGATAAAGAGAGTCTCATTGAATCACATAATAAGCATGTAAACGAGCTAACAGACAGTTTAAGTATACGTGCAGCTGATCTAGTACAAGCTAGTGAAGAGACTGATAGATTAAAAAACGAACTCAATGAGTTAAGCGTCAATCTAAGTCACGCAAATAACTCTGTAAACCAGTTAACTGTAGACTTGCAACAACAAACGGAAAGTAATGCTAATCTAGTGGAACAAATACAGACAATGGTGGGAGCCATCTCTGTGTTGGAGAGCACGAAAGCTAGACAGGAGGAGAACATTAGCGGTATGGTCGAAGAAAATTTGCAATTGATAAATGAAAAGAATGAGATAAACGAGAAACTTGAAGTGTCAGATCATCAACTTAAAGATTTGAATATTAAATATGAAAAGACTTTCAATGAAGTGTCTGAAATTTCAGCAGTACTGCAAACTAAGATTGAAGCATTGGATAAAACTTCTGCAGAACTTTTCAATTTAGAAGAACAATCCTCAAATAGAGAATCTGATTTAAAGCTCTGCGTAGGAGAACTTAAAAATAAAAATGAAGAACTGGAAACAGAGTCAGTTAGCTTAACAACACAGAATAGCAAATTAAATGACAAAATCAAAATAATGACTACAGACTATGGAACCATGGCAACAGAACTGTCGGAAATCAGTATTTTGTACGAGAAGCTGCAATCAGAGCGAGACCAAATTAGTTTACAAGTGGAGTTGTCGCAAAAAAAGATAGAGGAAGATGCTGGTCTCATGCAGAGTAAGGAATCGTCTATACAACAGCTGGCAGAAGAATTGGATATGCTAAGAGAAGATCTCCAGATGAAAACAAAACTTTACGAAGATTTGTTGACTGAAAGAAACAACGTTAAAAATCAATTAGATATCTTAGAGGAGGACCTTGAAGAAGCCAATAAAATGTATGAGGAAAAAATAAATGATATTGCAGCTTTGAATGTTGACTTTCAATCAAAAGAAACTTCCATGCAGGAACTATTAGTTGCTAAGGAAGCACATGTTAATGAGCTAATCGGGAGCATTGACCAATTGCGAGAAAAGCTTGCGAAACTTGAAGAAGCTCTACGAATCAAAGAAGAAGAACTTAAAACATCCAACGATTTAATTGCTGAGTTAAACAGACAGTTGGCTGAAGCGAAATCTCAAATTGTCACTATCACTGAAAAGATCAACGAACAGGCAGTATACATCAAAGAAAAAGATAATGTGATCGTTGAATGTAACATTACAATCACTTCTTTAAACACCAGAGCAAATAATCTTGAAGAGAGTCTTGCTTATAAAAATGAAGAACTATGTTCATGTCAAGAAGAAGTTGAATCATTGCGTACTGAAGTTGAAGAATTTATAGCACAACTCAGTGTTGAGAAAGACGAAAACTCTGCTATGCAACGTGAGAAGGAAGAACTATCCTCTCAGCTTACAGAGCAGATTTTGCAATGCAATGGTTTGAAATGTGAATGTGTAGAGCTGGAAGAATCATGTAAAAAGTATGCGTGTGATATGAATGATTTGCAGAGTTCTCTCAGTAAGATGGAAGCAGAAAAGAAGGTCGTCGAAGAAGAGAATGACATTATGAAGAATGATATTACCCAACTAGACATCTTAACGGAGAACATGAAATCAGAATTATGTTCAAAAGTTGAAGAATTCGAGGCAATAGTTGAAGAAGTGGGTGCTATCAATGTTAAATATGATGAGCTTGCTAAAAATTATGCTCAGAAAGAAGAGAGCTGTAATGAGCTACAAGAAAAATGTGAGAAACTAGCAGAGGAAAAAGGTTTTGCAGAGGAATTGCTTGTAATCACTACAGACGAGAAGGCGTTGGCAGAGGGAATGGTGTTGACATTAGAGGGTAAATGTGCATCCATCCAACATGAAAAAGAAGATCTGCAGCGGATCATCACCGATCTTGAAGAAGAAAATGATGGCTGCAAGAGTAGTCTCCAGGCTATCAAAGTTCGTGAAGCTGGTTTGGTTTCTGTGGTAACTGAACGTGATGAGTTGGTTGATACGCTGTACGGGGACGTGAAGGTTCTACAGGATGATCTTCAGTCGAAAATGGAAGATATCATCGAAATGGAAAAGTTACACGAAAAGGAAATATCAGAGTATCAGTGTGCAGTCAATCAAAATGAAGACAATGTAACGTCATTGCAAGCTGATATAAGCAAATTACAAAGCAAACATGATACGCTCTTGTGTCTGCGGACTAAAGAAAGAGACCAATTAGACTTGCTTACTATACAAGTGACGAATTATAAAGAGATAAATAATAATGTTCAATTAAACCTCATGCAAGAGGTTAACACGAACAAAGAAATTACAAGCAAACATTATGTACAAGTTACGAACTTTCAATCTAAAATATCTGAGATGTGCGTTGAGAATGAAGTTCTTCAGACTGATCTTGATGAGACCCTTCTTGATAATGCAAAGTATATCAGCGATTTAGCTAAACTAGGACAAGATGTTTTAGACTATAAGAACGAAATAGAGACTTCAAATAAAAATTCAGAGGAGAACCAAGTTATAATAAACAAATTAAAAACAACTGTGGAGAGTCGAGATATAGATATACGCAATTTAGCAGATAAAATTCAACTCTGCGAGCAACAAATTTCTAAAAGTGGCAAAGAAATTGAGAGTTTGCTTTTGCAGAAGGAAGAAGTCGAACAAGTAAAAAATTCAATTCAGGCAGAGTGTTTTCATTTAAAGTCAAGTCTTGTGACTATGAATGAGACTTTTGCGGAACACAAAGAAAGTGAAAGAAGATACCAGGAGACCATTGTTGTGCTCGAACAAAAGAATGAAGATTTAGAAAGAGTGAACAATAATTTGAATCAAAAATTTGAAATTCAAAAAAACGAATTAATGAATTTAATGGAAGAGTTTGATTCAAAACAATCTCTATGTTCAAACTTTCAGTCATGTAACGCAGAGCTGGAGCAAAAAAATAAACAATCGGAAGAAACCCGTCAAAATGAAAAGAAAGATTTTGAAGAGCAAATTTGCTCACTTAATTTGTGTGTTGAAGAAGCTAGATCAGATATTCATAAACTTGAGAGCTCATTAGAAGCAATGACCGTAGAAAGTGAATCGACGCAGAACCTGCTTACTGAGGAGAAGTTAGAGTTATCGTGCCAACTAAGTGATTTAACAGGGCAAGTGGGGACATTGACGAAAGACTGTCATCAGTTGAAATCAGATTTGCAGAATTCTCAACAAGAGCTAGTTCAATCAAACGAATTGTATGCTTCTCAGATAGATGATTTGAAAAGAATCATTGAAGCAGCTGAGGTGGAGAATGCTGAGATGGTTGCAAAGAACGAGACGTTGGAGAACAAAGTTAAATCGTTAAAATCTTCTGTTAACAGAATGGAGAGCACGTGCGATGAATTGCGAACATGTTTACAATCGGCTACGTCTGGCGTAAATGATCTTCAATCGCTAATTCAACACAAAGAACGACAAATCAAACAACTAGGAAACAATTTCTTCAACGCAGAAGCAGATTTACAATGTAAAATAACATTACTGTCTGAAGTGGAGAGTGAGAAAGAAACAGTGGAGACCTGTTTGGACGGGTTCAAGTTAAGCATGCAATCTTTAACTGACACGCAGAACGATCTAGAGAAGAAATATAACGAAGTCAAAAGTGATACATCTGTTCTATTATCAGAAAAACAAGACATGGAAAAGAAATTTAATGAACTGACGATGGAATATACCACCATGTCTACGCAGTATGACTCTACCAAGCATGAACTTGACTCTTTGAAATTAAACTTTGACACTATTTCATGTGAGCGTAACGAATTAAATAGCCAACTTTCAACCTTCGAAAATGATAATTTATGTCTGGTGAATAAACGAAAACTGTTGGAAAATGAACTTTCAAGTGAAATTGAGAAATGCTCTGATATACAAGAACAACTAAATACCAAATGCAGTATGGTCATGGAACTCGAGAACACTGTTGAGGAGCAAGAAATGTCTTTAAACAATGTAAATGCAGAATTACTTGATGAGCAAACTCACCGGGTTGAATTGCAGCAAAGATTGGATGATCAAGTGAAAACTTGGGAAGAACAGTTTCAAAAACATGATGAAATCAATCATGATTTGAATGAACAAGTACAAAGCTCTAAGCAGGACATTAGAAATCTAGAAGAGAAGCAAGAATGTGAAAAACTACAAATCGCTGCACTTCAAAATGAGCTGAATGCTAAAGAGGATGCTATTGTTGATTTACGGGAAAATCTAAAACAAGAAGGTGGGAAAGTTAACGAACTACAAGGAGAATTGGATAATCTGAATTGTGAAAATTCCAATCTGCTAGAATGCAAGGACATGTTGACAACTGAATTAGAAAATCTTAAAGCTAAGAATGATACGATTTCGGACGATAATGAATGGTTGAAGAATGACATCAGCGAGGGAGAGCAGGCTATTAATGAACTTAAAAAAAATCTGGCGTCGCTGCAGGAGGCATTACAAGGTAAAGAACAAGATTTCCTAGCTGCGAAAAAAGCTGAAAATGATAAAACTGAACTTATAAATAGCTTAAAAGAGGATATCTCTAAAATAAATTTGAGCTTGAGAGAAGGTGTTGAGAAACATAACGAGGAGACTAATTACCTAAACGAGATGGTTGAACATTGGAAAGGGAAATCTGATTCGCTAATTAATGAAATTTCTAAAAACGAACAGTTGTTGACAGATAAAGAAAATTCTTTGATTAAGCAAAACGCAGATGCTTGTAGTGAAAAAGAAGTCTTACAACAGGAGTATGAAAAAGTTCAAGAGAAACTTGAATTTGTTCAATCTCTCAATGAAGAGATGTCCGCTAGTCTGGCAGAATTTACTGCTTCGTTGGACAAATTGAAAGAAGACGTGCAACGGTTATCGCAACAGAAAGAGATTCTTAATAACATGAATATTGATCTAAAGACCGAAGTAGACGACGCCAATGAATGCAACGCTCAATTAACCGCTACGTTGTCAGAGAAAACACGTATTCTTGAAAATGTATCTCAACAACTGTCAGAGAAGTCAATTTCATTTGAGAAGCTAACTGAGGAAATTTCTGAAACAAATAAGAAACATGAGGTAGCATCTGCAGAAATATCAAATGTAAATGCAGAAATATCAAATGTGAATGTAGAACTTCGCAAAGATTTATCAGAGAAAGTAACTCTTGTTGAGAAGCTGTCAGGTGAATTGTCCAACAAATCTGAACTCTGTTTGAAACTCAGTGATGAGATATCTGGCAAAACTAACGAATGTGAAATGAAATCTCAACTATGTATGAAACTCAGTGATGAGATGTCTGGCAAAACTAACGAATGTGAAATGAAATCTGAACAGTTGTTCGAGAAAACTAACGAATGTGAAATGAAATCTGAACAGTTGTTAGAGAAAACAAACCTCTGTGAAAGTCTTTCACAAGAACTCATAATAAAATCAAACTTATCTGAAAAGCTTGCTGAGGAATTATCCGAGAAAACAAAACACTTTGAACAAATTTCTTTAGAGCTGTCAAATATGTATGAAAACATTTCTAGTGACTTGTTAGAAAAAACAAACAAATATCAAAAGATTTCTGATGAACTTGCTGAGTCAGGTAATTTCAATGAGTGCATCACGCAAGAGTTATCAGAAAGCAAAGCTCTCCACCTGCAAGTTTCTGCAGAACTATCAGAGAAATCAATATTTTGTGAACAGCTGAGCGAAGAACTACAAGAGAAAACAAAGCTTTATGAAAAGATTTCTGAAGAACTCCAAGAGAAAACAAAACGTTATGAAGAGACATCTGAAGAACTCCAAGAGAAAACAAAACGTTATGAAGAGACGCATGAAGAACTCCAAGAGAAAACCAAACTTCATGAAGAGACATCTGCAGAACTCACACGGAAATTAGAACTAATTTCAGAAGAACTTACAGAGAAATCTAAACTATATGAGGAGGTCACTATTGAATTAGCAGAGAAATCTAGACACTGTGAACAGGTCACTAATGAATTAGCAGAGAAATCTAGACTCTATGAAGAAATCTCAGATGAATTGTCAGAGAAAGCAAAACTCTATGAAGGTATTTCTATAGAGCTTACAGAGAAAACAAATCTCCATCAACAGGTCGCTAATGAATTAGCAGAGAAATCCACACTCTATGAACAAATCTCAGAAGAGCTTACCGAGAAAACAAAACTCTATGAAGGTATTTCTATAGAGCTTACAAAGAAAACAAAACACTTTGAGCAGGTCACTAATGAATTATCAGAGAAATCCACACTCTGTGAACAAATGTCATAAGAGCTTACTGAGAAAACAAAACACTTTGAACAGGTCGCTAATGAATTAGCAGAGAAATCCACACTATGTGATGAAAGTAACAGAAAGTTTGAGGAGCTAAGTTGTCGTCATAATGAGCTGTCGATGCGTTTAGAAACTGGCAACGAACAAACCAGTGAGCTAGAGCTGAAAGTAGAAAATTTGTATTCAAAGGTTGAAAAGCTATCCTCTCAAAACGAAGAACTTCGTTCACACAAAGATTCCCTTTGTACAAATATAGAAATGTTGACAGCTAGCTTAAATGAAAAGGAAGAACAATTAACTTTATCATCTGAAGAGAAATATATGTTTATCGAAAAGATAGACTCGCTTAACAGTGACAATGAAATCTTAAAAGAAGAATGTATCTCTAAAGATGAAAAACTCAGCACTTTGCAAGAAGCTCAGATGTCTGGCAATAAAGATCTACAAAAGCAAATTGATAATCTGCGAGAAGATGAAGTAATTACTTTAGAAAAATACAAAACATCTGAAGAAAGTTTGACTGCTTTAAACCTGAATGTTACCGATCTAGAATCAATCGTGAACGAGTTAAGATCACGCGAGGATAGCTTAGTTGAGAAGAATTCCACGTTGCAGTTACAAAAGGATGATTTGAAAGAATCTCTCGAGTTCACAGAAACTGTAAAGAGTGAACTTTCAGAACAACTCACTGCAACTCTTGAAAAACTTTCACATGACAAAGAAACATATAATGGTATAGTCCTCGAAAAAGAAGCTTTGAACAAAAATATTTCAAAGTTGAAAGAAGAGCTGAATGATGAAAAGGAAGCTTTGGCGTATGCTAATACTATTAAAAGCGAATTGAGCGCTCAATTGGAACTGAAAATCTGTGAACTATCGACTGAAAGAAGCAATCTCACAGACAAACTGGATGATGACGTTAAAAAGTGGAAAGAGAAATTTGAGAGCTGTCTGAAAGAAAAGGAAGATATCGAAAGCAAAAAGAATCAGCTAAAAATTTGCTTTGATACGCTAAGCCAAGATAAAAAAGAACAGGATGAGCAGATCCAACAACAAAGATGTGTATTGGAGAAGACTAAATCACAGATTGGAAAGCAACTGACGTCTTATGCTGAGGAGAAGGAGATCAACGTTAAGTTATCCGCTGAAATAACGCAGCTCAACACAAAACTGCACGAAATGAACGCTTCAATTGAAAGCGGTAAAGTCACTATTGATAAACTTACAAAGGATTTTGAACACAGGCGCATTACGATTGCAAAACTTGAGAAAGACTTATCCAATGAAAAACAATTGTATTT
>JAUOBW010281873.1:0-10632 GCA_032360285.1 Lepidozona retiporosa | reverse complement strand
AAGTCACAAATTTATGTGGAAAAACGTTTTCAAATTAATGAAAACTTCTTTCCCTTATCGTGTAAAGTAGATATTTTTATTTAAACTATTTTTCATTTAAGTGGAGTTATCAAATGATGATCAGGGTCAACCGACTGGTTCTTCAATAGTTAATACAAATAATCAAGGTAAAATTTTATGTACTTTTAATTGGATTTTATTTATTCTGCGGAATCGGTGGAGACTTATCAATCAACCCTTGTTCTTCCGCCTAAACGTGCATTCGAAACACTTAACAACTATCTCAGTATCATTTTATCGTTCTTTTTTTTAATTTGTATGAAGTGTTAGAAAGTTTAAAAAGTTAAAAAATTTCACTCGTCCTTCAAAGTATATTATTAGCTGGCCCAAACTAGCTTATTATACAAATTATTGCACTCGACAACGTGTAAAAAATTTAATAACAAATTTTAATAGGGCTTGGTGATGAAGAGTCTCCGCAAATACCTCCAGAGAATACTCCAGTTGATACCTCAGAGTCGAAAGCCATGGATGATCTTCGAAAGACCTCACCAAGCAAAGCAGGTAATTCTTTGCAAAAAATATTTCTATGTCAAAAACCAAGGACGTAATGAATTCCTTCTGGCAACATAAAATCTCCCAATCATGATTACAATATTCTCAGCAAAAATCATGTAATCAAAAAGCGTCCACCATAAAGCAAAATAATTTAATAAGCGCCACCCTCCTCGAATAAGCGCCCCCTCCTCGGACTTTTTTTAGAATTTTGGTTTCCTAGCAACGGGATTTTTATAAGAATCAAAACTGACGTTTTTGTCAATTTCTCAAGTTTGAGTTGACGAATCATTTTAAAATTTTAAATAGAGCTATAATAATATAAACCCCAGCTTTTAGATTATATTTCTACTCGTTAAGTATTCTGGTTGCCTAGCAACAGCCCTAGCAACGAGATTTTATGAGAAACAAATATGACGTTTTTGTCATTTTCTCAAGTTTGAGTTGACGAATCATTTTAAATTTTTACATAGAGCTATACTAATACAAACTGCAACTTTAAGACTATATTTCTACCAGTTTAGAATTTTGATTGCCTAGCCCTAGCAACCTGGATTTTTATAAGAACCAAATCTGACATTTTTTCAATTTCTCAAATTTGAGTCGATGAATCATTTTAAAATTTTATATAGAGCTATACTAATATAAACTGCAACTTTAAGACTATATTTCTACCCGTTAATGGCCCTAGCAATTTCTCAAATTTGAGTTGGCAAATCATTTTAAAATTTTTTATAGAGCTATAATAATATAAACCGCTGCTTTTAGATTATATTTCTACTCGTTAGGTATTTTGGTTGCCTAGCAACAGCCCTAACAACAAGATTTTGTGACAAAAAAATATGACGTTTTTGTCAATTTCTCAAGTTTGAGTTGACGAATCATTTTAAAATTTTACATAGAGCTCTACTAATATAAACTGCAACTTTAAGAATATATTTCTACCCGTTTAGAATTTTGGTTTCCTGGCAATGGCTCTAACAACAGAATTTTTATAAGAACCAAATCTGACATTTTTTTCAATTTCTCAAGTTTGAGTCGACGAATCATTTTAAAATTTATATAGAGCTATACTAATATGAACTGCAACTTTAAGACTATATTTCTACCCGTTTAGAATTTTGATTGCCTAGCAATGGCCCTAGCAACAGGATTTTGATAAGAACAAAATATGACATTTTTTTTCAATTTCTCAAGTTTGAGTTGGCAAATCATTTTAAAACTTTAAATAGTATTATAATAATTTAAACCGCTGCTTTTAGACTATATTTCTACTTGTTAGGTATTTTGGTTCCCTCGCAACGAGATTTTATGAGAAACAAATATGACGTTTTTGTCAATTTCTCAAGCTTGAGTTGACGAATCATTTTAAAGTTTTACATATAGCTATACTAATATAAACTACAACTTTTAGACTATATTTCTACCTGTTTAGAATTGTGATTGCCTAGCAACCTGGATTTTTATAAGAACCAAATCTGGTATTTTTGTCAATTTCTCGAGTTTGAGTTGACGAATCATTTATTATTTAATATTATATATTATATAGAGCTATACTAATTTGAACCGCATCTTTTAGACTATATTTCTAGCGGTTAAGCATCTTGGTTGCCTAGCAATTGCTCTAGCAACATGATTTATAAAAACAAAATATGACATTTTTGTCAATTTCTAATTTTGAGTTGACAAATCATTTCAACATTGTATACCCTTTGCGTGCCGTGCCCAGACCAGTCCGGGTTTTCGATGTTGTTAAAAAATCTCAGTCAAGGACCAGTCCGGGCATGCGGTGCTTTCACTTTGAAGGCCGTTTTAGACTGGAAAACGGCCTCTACTAGACTGGAGACATATTTTAATGGATTTGCCGTGAATTTTTTTTTCTAGAGGAATCGGCCCCGTAATTTTGCATGAAATGGCGCCATACAAAATGGCGGTGATCGAACGAAAATTTTCGCTGAACGTATTAACTTTTGAGCTAAATACTTAATAAAAACAGCTTTTTTTATAAAACAAATTTAAAGCATATATTCAGTACTAGGGTCTACACTAAGGTGGAGCATCATTTGTTTAGGAAATAATAGAGTTAGAATATTATTTTTTTTTGAAATTTGGTTTATGTATCCTCATTATTTCAACTGAAGCTGGTTGTATAAAGTATGTTTATTCTGTTTATGATCATATGTGCACCGAATATAATGCTTATTATGGAAAAACAACAGTTTTTTTGAGTTTTTTTTTTTAATTTTATTTTATCTCCAAAAATTTGTCGGGCTACAGCTCATGCATTAGAATCTTGTGTAAGGCGCGCAAAGGGCTAATATAAAGTTGTTGTTGCAACTATATTAATATTAATAAGATTTTATAATTCTATCAAAAATGATATTTTTATCTTGGGGAACCAGTAAAGCGCCGCTTGTTCTGTCAAATTTTCTAGGTTATTAGTACTGGACGCAAAATATTTTTTATTTTCTAAAAGACTTTTATATAGATATTTTGTGAAATTCTACACTTGTTCCTGATTTTCAGTAGTGTGCCGTAAAATGGCTACTGAGATATGTATATGATTTTAAACCATGGGGAATCAGCTAGTAGATTCCTATATATATTCATATATGCGTTAGCAGGCCCTGAAATAAATATTTTCTTGACATCGGTCAATCTATGCTTAACTCTAAATGACTATTGTTTTCATTTAAAATTTGTCAAAATGTTGCCGGGCAAAGCCATATTTGTGCCGGACATTGACCGGTGTCCGGCACTTATTTCAGGGCCTGGTTAGTTAATTTTTTTGCTCTATAACTTATCCGGAGTTTGTTATTTTGCGGTAAAGTTATTTAGAAACCTTTCTTTAATCTTTTCAAAATAGAATTGAGAAGCATATATATAGTTTGCTTAACACCTGAATATCTTCAAAACGAACTAAATCATATAGAAAAAAATGTTTTCTGCAACCTTAATAGTTATCCAAAATTGATTTTCAACAATGTTAAGCTCAAATTCGAATCATCAACACAAACGATAGCAGTACAAACGACCACCATAGAAAACGTGAATTCGCATCAACTAGTCTTACCATACGCTGGAAAACAAGAAGAGACTATTTTGAAAAGATTAAAGAAAAGTTTCGAACTAACTTTACCGCAAAATGACAAACTTCGGATAAGTTATAGAGCAAAAAGATTAAGCACCCACATGTTAAAGATAAGGTTGACCTAATAGATCAGCATGACCTGGTATACTTAGTTAACTGTCCTGAAGAAGACTGTCAACAATTCTTCATAGTTGAAGTAGGACGTCGAATTTACGAACGGGTGCGCGATCGTGGAGGAAAAGATCCAAAATCACACGTATTAATACATGCATAGGAGAAAAAACATAGAAATGCAGATTTCAAACATTTTAAACTGTTAGGTAAAAGATACCAAAATAATTCATGGCGTCGAAAAATTTCAGAGGCATTATTTATAAAAGAAAACAAACCACCACTTAATAAACAAGAACTTAGTGCTCCCCTGAAATTACTAAACTGATAATTTATGACACTTTAACAATTATCTCAAACCACATACATGCTAATTAATTAAATTCGATGATGCAGTTTATGATGTAGTTTATAATTTTTATGTTAATTCATTTCTTAATTTAAGTTTATGACTCTATATAAGATGTTGTACTAACCTATTTTATTACTCTCTGATGATGAATATAGGAATTATATTCGAAATATTAGATTAACAATAACATCTGTCTTTTTAACTTTCAACATGATTAAGCTTCTAATAACCCTCTTTCTCAGGGTATTTGATGTTTTTACGTTTGCAGGTAGGGTGCAGGAGGGGGTCTCAATCTATTTTTTTTTTGGAAATTTCTTCCTCCAAACAGCCATCCATCAATAATTCTAATATAAGTTATGTGTGTTAATCAGGGATCCAATCATGCTGTTACCTTGTTAGTTTTTTCAGAGTGTTTGTTTTGATTGCGTTTAATGGTAAATCTTTTTTTACGGACCAAACAGAATCTCTGATTTCCGAGACTTTGGTCCTACATTTAGATAAATCGCCCGTTGTCTGAGTGACCACCCCTTGTTAACAAATTAATTTACCAGGATTGTACGCATGAAACTAAATTGAGGCATAATCATTACGTCATTTTGGCTTCATCATACCTCCACTTTGGAACAACATAATGTAGTGATTATAGTATCTTATTTTCCAATTATTTTTCGCTTTTTCATAAGTAATGTTGAGCTGCGGGCTAAAATGGCTACTCGATTTCGGGCTACAAATTAGATTATTCTAATTTTTTCATACAATTAACGATTATTCGTGCAATTAACGATAAATTAGGAGTCGTTGTATCTAAAAAGGAAAATTGCACTTGTAAAGAAAAATTTCACTGGTCCTTCAAAGTATATCTATTACGTTGCTCAGACTAGCTTATTATACAAATTATTGTACTCGACAACATGTGATTATATGTACAAATTTTTATATCAAATTTATATTTTAATAGGGCTTAGTGGTGAAGAGTCTCTGCAAATACCACCAGAGAAAACTCACAGAGTTGATAACTCAGATGATCTTCCAAAGATCTCACCAAGCAAAGATGCAACGGGTACTCAAGAGATAAAAGTTGCAGGTAATTCCTTTGCAAGAAAGATTTTCATGCTAAAAACGAAGGATGTAATAAATTCCTTCTGGTAACGTAATATTTCCAAATCAGGATTGTATTATTCTAAGCAAAAATCATGTAAAATTAAATTATTGCAATCTAACTTATTATGGTGTTATTCGATTTCTATGATTTCGCAATTTTATTTTAGCATAATTCAATTTTATTTTTTTTAACTGCAAAAATTGCATAACACATACACTTTTCTATTGGTTTTAACTTTTTTTTTCTTTTTTTGCATGATGTTATAGGACCTTACAGAGGTTATTTTGAGCCATATAGCTACCTGTCGAAAATTATTCATTTTGGGCCCCAGGCCCCTAAAAAATTTTTGCAAAATTTAGATATATATGGTATTTTCAAAAAATAATTAAAAAAAAAAATCTTTTTTATCGTTACTGGGCCCAAATATGTATATTTTGACAAAAAAAACTGTTAATTTTCTGGGAATCCGCTCATTATTTTTAGTCCCCGGCCTAGCCGAAAGGGTCCTATAAATCCACGTCCGTCATTAACACACTTTTCTCAAAAACCATTCGGCGGAATTTAATAAAATTTGGTAATATGCTTTGAAATCATGATATCTCCAGACGTTTTTTCGGTTTTTCGAAAACAATTCTCGTTGCCCTGTTAGGGGTCCGATTCTGGACCGAAATTTAATTTATTCTAATTTTCTCAAAAACCGTGCCTTGAATTTTTTAAAAAATTTGCATAAAGTTTGAGGTCCATAGAGGGCTTATTTTGACCCATATGGCCACTTGCCGAAAAATCTCGTTTCCGGGACCCAGGCCCCAAAAGTAATGAAATTTGGTAATATGCTTTGAAATCATGATATCTCCAGACGTTTTTTCGGTTTTTCGAAAAAAAATTCTAGTTGCCCTGTTTCGGATTCGATTCTGGACTGATAATTAAATTATTTTAGTTTTCTCAAAAACCGCACGTTGAATTTTTTTAAAAATTTTGTATCAAGTTAGAAATCCATAGAGGGCTTCTTTTGACCCATATGGCCACCTGCCGAAAATTCTTGTTTCCTGGACCCAGCCTCAAAAGGGACAAAAATGGACAAAAATCAAAATCTGTCCACTTTTCTCCGAAACTATTGTTCGGAATAGGCTAAGATTTTGTATAATGATGAATTATTATTTTTGACTATTTTTCCCTATTTTGAATTTTTCGACATTTTGGGCCCACTCGCCCCAGGCCCTAAAGCTGGCAAAAATATCCAAAAATCGACATTTTCTCACTTTTCTTTAAAAATATTTTTCCGAGTAGGCTGAAATTTTGTATAATAATAAAGTTAATATTTCAGACTATTTTTGCCCATTTTGGATTGTTCAAAATTTTGGGCCTATTTGCCCAAGGCCCCTAAAACAGGCAAAAATATACAAAAATCAACATTTTTCCACTTTTCTCTGAAAATATTTTTCCGAATAGGCTAAAATTTTATATAATAATACAATTTATCATTTAGAACTATATTTTTCGAAATTCCGGGTCCAACCACTCGCCCCAGGCCCCTAAAACTTACACTCTTTATAAAAAACATTGTTCCAAATAGGCTAAAATTTTATAATGATAAAATTTATCATTTCAGACTTATTTAGCATATTTTTAATTTTTTGAAATTTTGGGCCCTCTCGCCTAAATAGCGAAAATAGTCTAAAATCAACATTTTTCCACTTTTCTCAAAAAATATTGCTTTAAGTAGGCTAAAATGTTTTTATAATCATATAAAATTTATTTCTGAATTTTTTAGCATATTTTGCATTTTTCAAAATTTAGGGCATACTCGTCCCAGGGCCCTAGAACAGAATGTCTAAAATCAACATTCCCACTAAAAATATTATTTTGCATGAAGTTAGGGGAACATAGAACACGAACGCACCTTTAGATATATATAGTCTCCTGTTAAAAGTTATCTTTTTCAGTACTTGGCCCAAATATGATTATTTTGAAATCGAAAGTTACTTCGTCACAATTTTCTCCAACACTGCATCATCAATTTTTTAAAAATTTGTGCTTTCAAATTTTCGGGGTTTCAGTCAAGATTTACTTGTTTTTCTAATTTTGCATGATGTTAGAGGACCCACCTAATTTGTTGTATGATAGTAAGGGTCAATATGGTTAGTCTTCTGACTAAGCCGGATTTTTGAAATAATTTCTCGTTCTCCGGGTCCTGAATTTTCCTATAAACCATAATTTTGACCAAAAAGCATTACTTTGGTAATTTTATCTGCTCATTAATTTTCTTGTAATTTTGCATGATGATGTTAGAGGACCTTTTAGATTGCTTCTTTTGAGCCATTTCGCCACCTGACCATTATTTTCGTTTTTCGATCCTAGGCCCCAAATTGTGTCTAATTTTTTGCATATGGCTGTGGGATTTGGATTTAATAAGAGTATTAACCGTGGGTCCAGTCTAAAAGTGCTTGTCAACATTCGCAAATATAACTAAACGAGAAAGATAATATTCAAACTTTTAATTTATTATTTTTCTGTCAATATTTCTAGTTTAGTACTGGGCGCAAAAACTTTTTTAATTTCCTGAAAAACTGTTTATGTAAATATTTTAAGATTTTACACTAGTTTAGAAAAACATTTTCTCTCCAAAATTCCTGATTTATATAATATATGCGTTAGTTTATGAGGAATATGCATTATTTTGGAACTAGCCGAAAAATACAGTTGAAATTTAACTTGATTTGTGGCCCGTGGAAGCAATAAATGCATTTTAGCTCATAAACTTGATTTGGCTTCAGAAGAATATATTTGATTGGCTTTAGGCTTCATCAACCTCTTGTTGGCGGTAGAGTATTATGATATAGATATTAGCATCCTCTTTTCCAATTATTTTCGCTAAAAATGTTGAGTTGCGGGTTTTTATGGCCTAAACTTCTCGATTTTGGGCTAAAAATTAAATTTTTCTAATTTCCTTGAAAACTTCCCCTTAATTTTTTGAAAAGATTTTGGGGTAAAGTCCTTAAACAGCTTAATTTCACCTCATATTGAAATTCTTGCTTTTTTGTTAATTAGGCCATTCTCGATTATACTTGGATTCCGTCCTTTAACTGTTAAGAAATTAGTCAATTATTATTTGTTTATATCTTTGAATCCTTTATTTTAGATTTACGAAACACTGCAGATGGTCATGTGAAACATTATTGCTGTTTCTGTTCTCTCTTAATACCTAATAAACTATACAGGCATTTTGAGAGGAAACACAATATGGAGGCAGAGGTAAAAGAAGCGTTAAAGTTAGGTTCAAGTAAGAGGAGAGATATATTTAAAGCGTTAAAGATGCGAGGTGACTACGATCACAATATTGATTCTATGCGCTTAAACAAAAATGACTTGGTTGTCGTTCGTAAAGGAAGTTCTGAAGAGATACTTCCTTGTGTGTTTTGCAAAGGGTATTTTGCATCAAAATCAATGTTTAATCACCAGAAAAATTGTTTTCTAAGAGAAGATTCCTCTTTACATTCTCCGATGGAATCAAGTAGATTATTATTAGCTACGGAATTGCATGGAAGTTCATATGAAGAAGTTCACAGATCAATTTTGGCTACTATGAAAAAAGATGATTTACAACTAGTTATTAAAAATGACATGCTCATGATGAAATATGCCCGAAATTTTCTTCAAAACAAAGAAGAAGACAGGTATCATGATGTAAAGTATGGGGTTCGCCTAATAGCTAGAGTTCTAGTTGAATTTAGAAAGATAACAAATGACGACTCTGCAAACTCTGGCAATTTAATTGACCCCAAAAATTTTGACAAAATGTTAAGTGCCGCAAAACTCATCACCAACTACAAATCTTCACGTGAAATTGGAAAACCTAATGTTTTTTCAAATATATGCTACAGATTAAAGGGTTTGTGCTTAACAGCAAGAGCGATCTACTTGAAAGAAAATCTCACTGTGAGTATTGAATCTACAAGAAGGTGGATGGAACTGTATGAAACGGAATGGCAGATATATGCTGGCAATGCAGCTGCCACATATCTATCATCGAAAGCAAATGCCCCACAAGAGCACCCTCTAGAAGAGGATGTCAAGTTGTTTAGAGGGTGGTGTATATCAGAAATTGCGCGTATCTGTGCAATTTCAGATGAATTATTTACTGTAATGGAATACAAACAACTAAGTCGAGTTACGCATGCAAGAGGTACCACTTTTAATGTACGAAGGGCAGGAGAGATGGCTAAGCTCAAGATAGAGCACTGGCAAGATGTGAAGAATAATCGCTGGAAGCGAGATAGCGACATAGATAAACTTAAGGATCCCGTCGAAAAGAAATTGGCCGAACGACTACAGCTCTGCTATGTCGAAGGTAAAAAAAAAAGTAAAAAGAAAGATGCTCTTGTTCCAATATTATTTACCCCTGAAATGGTCCAGGCCATAGATATGTTGCTGAAGCACAGGGAGAAATATGGAAATTTGTGTAAGGAAAATACTTATGTATTTGGTACTGGAAAGACCCATTTAAAGGGATGGGACACCTTGCAAGCAGTTACTAAGCAAATCCCTGGGTTAAAACAGCCAAATTTGCTTACACCAACAAGGACCCGAAAGATGTTAGCTACTGTCCTACAATTATTAGATATGTCGGATGCCGAGCTGACTTGGGTAACAAACCACATGGGTCACACAAATGATGTACATATGGCTTGGTACCGTAAGGAGGAATCGACAATTGAGTTAACAAAGATGGCAAAGGTATTGATCGCTGTCGATGAAGAAAAGGACCTCAAAAACAAAAAAATTGATAGTCTCTTAGCCCCCGAAGCTGTTTTAATGCCTGCAGCTATTAATAGTAAGTTTAAAGTTGTTTTTTTGTGTTGAAATAAGGCAACGTCAACCTAGCAGCTAAATTTCAAAATTGGCAATATACCATGGGTTTTTGTGTTATTTATTAAGTTCATCATTATGTTAATTTTATGAGTTTATTTGGTTTTTCAAAAATTTACATTCTTTCCGTTTTTCGGTAACATACAGATTTATTTTTTTCTTCCGTGAAAATCGTTTCGTGACATTTTTTTTTACATTTTTGGACCCCCGGCTAGCCGGCAGGGTTCTATAAATTCATGTCTGTCCGTCCGTGTGTCCGTCACGCACTTTTAGAGAAAACCGTTCGTCGAAATTATTTAAAATTTTGTACAGTGTTTCAAAGTCATAATATCTCCAGACGTTTTTTTCGGTTTTTTGAAAAAAATTCTCGTTGCCCCGTTTTAGGCCAAAAATGGCCCGATTTTGGCCCGAAAATGATGTTAGTCCAGATTTCTCAAAAACCGTACGTTCGATTTTTTTCAAATTTTGCATGAAGTTGGAGGACCATAGAGGGCTTCTTTTGACCCATATGGGTACCCCGCGAAAATTCTCGTTTTTCGGTACTGGACCGAAATA
>JAUOBW010281762.1:0-10638 GCA_032360285.1 Lepidozona retiporosa | reverse complement strand
TTAATGTCCTTAGTAATATTATTCCAAAGTGAGGGGCCGAGATAAGAAATGGAATTTTGTCCTTGAACTGTTTTTCTGTGAACTGTTGAACTGTGTATCAATAGTACAACCCTGTAATATAAGGAGAGAAGGGATATTTTATTAGAATTTTTAATGAGAAATTTTACAGGGTGTTAAAACAATAAGTTTGATTCTTTTAAAAAATATATCTCATAAAACTGTTTCCTAGAAGATTAACGAAACGCTTAAACCTAATGTTAGATAAAATTATTTTCAATTAAACAAAATTTCTAGGATTTTAACTCTTAATTATCTTATATTAATATACTGTCTGTAGAGTATGATCTTGGTATGTTGGCGGGGATTTTTTAGTTTTCATATTCTGAACGATAAAGATTCGGCAACCGTACAAATGGATATAGTTTCTATCAGTCTTTCTGAATAATCAAGCTGCTTTCGATATAGAGCAGATTTATCAAGAACTATTCAACTATACAAAAAAGTTGTTTACATTTAAAAAAAATAATTTTAGATTTTAAACTAAATTTGAATAATTATTTAATGTTATGATTGATATATAAATTGGAATAATTTATTCAGCATTGCAAGAATGCGTACTAATGAATTTCAACTTAGAATTTGGAATACAATTAACCGAAGTAGAGTAAAATACGGAACTTGATATGGACGTCCAGAATATTATGGATACAAAGAAAAACACAACTATGACAAATAATTTTGTGTCTAAATTCCCCTCTATGGTTGCTCCTACCATCGGAATTTTAACTGTGATTTTGAATGCAACGAAACTATATTTTCTCGCAAAGAAGATGAGAAAGAAGATCATATCTCCATTAGTTTATAGCGGCAGTCTTTCTATCGCCGACCTAATAGTTGGCGCCGGAGTATTTGTTGTAGTTTACAGAGACAAAATAAAGTCAACTGCTATGAATTTGAATGATATAGAAGAAGAAGAAAAAACCGACCTTGTAAAATTTGCGCTTGTTAGATGGGCAATTTTTTCTGCAGCTTTCCATCTGGTATTCATTCTGTTAGATCGCGTTTGGGGCGTGCATAAACTTATTCGATACGTAACTTTCTCGTTTCGCATGGCTGTGTTCATTTGTGTGGTATTACTTGTGGTCCCTGCAGCCTTAGTAGGAATACTCCTCGTCATAGATAGGTGCTCAGTTTTTTTAAGCAACATTATTACAAATGTGAGTACAATGTATTTCTTAGGCGTAATAAATATCATGTACAGAGACGGATCCAGACAGGTTCAACAGCTTCAATTGAACCTGTTGAAAAATCAGCCTATTGAAAATTTTCCCTAGTCGTCCTTAGTTTTAGCACTGAACGGTAATCCATGCATTGGACAATAAATAAAGAAATCTGAATTAGCTTTTTTTCCAATTTTGAGGAATTCTAGTAACGTGACTTAGAAAATGCTGACGTCAGCAACAAATTTTGAGAATATTTTTTATAAAACTATTTATTTGTGAAAACTAAACAAGCGTACAAACAACAATAGAAAAAAAATCAAGTTCAAAAAGGTTAGATAGGGGTTTTGCCTCCCCCATACATTTAACGTACATATAAAAGAACTCATACAGAATATGATAAACCCTGTGGCAATAATTGTAATAAGATATAGCGCACTTCTAGAACTAGTTTTAGATGAAGACCAGGAATATAGAGATATTTACATTTGAGCTTCCGTTTAAATGTATATTCTGTTATAATTAACTTTTCGTAAGTTTGCTAAGGACATAAAGAAGTATTTTTCTATTTAGAATGAAGGAAAGTGAAGATAGGGAAGATGGGCTGTTATTTCCAATCATACTCGTTCTACTGTGCATTGTGTTTCTGTGCAGTGTTTTGTATATATACTGGCGTGTAAAAGTGAATATCAAACTTAGAAAATCAGAGGAGCGAACAGAAACGCAAGATGATATTGAGGAGGAGCGGAAATCAGTAAATAGCTATAATATTTGTTTGAAATATTTTGTTTATTACCACATAGCCCCAGCGTTGCCCCTTTGAGGACCACACTTATTATGTATAAAACCGTAGCATTTTTACGTCTACAGAAATATATTTAGAGGGCTAATAATATAACCCCTCTTGTTATATGAAACTATGATTTTGCTTTATGCTTTTAAAATAAATTTTATTGCAAGTTAATTTAGGTATTGGTTAAAACAGAAATATTTTGTCACCTTTTTGTTTATCAAGAAATTTTATATGTAAAAACATCAAACCCTTAACCCTAAAAACCGACATGTCGGGAAATATTGAGAGTGTCGGAAAATAAACTAGCCATAACATATAAATATAAACTATAAACTTTAGATTGTAACAAAATTAAAGTCAAAATTCACAATATTTCACTTCAAAAAACAAGGACAAATAACGTTATATTTCTTACGATATTTTTGTCACAAAAAAGCCTTCCTTATTTCCATTGAAAAGAGTTATTTAATGCAACTTCCTTGTGATTAATTTTCTTGGATTATCAAACTAGTTAGTAATTAAACCAATTATTAACAAAAATTATGAATTTAATTTTAATTTAAGATCAGAATAAATGTATTTAAATATAGCAAAATATTTAACTTCTAAGTAAAATTATTTTGCAAAATATCTTATAATTTTATATAATGTCATCATAACGCAGTTAGTGTTTACAAAGAAATACCGACACAATAGATAAAACAATACAATAATAAGCATTCGTGAGAATGATCGTATCGTGCGCTATCCAGTTGTAGAATATCCTTTGTCCTAGTAACATAATTTAATATATTGAAATTTTTTCAAAACTGTGATGATAAAAAATAATGTTCTATTTTCTATTTGAGCGAATTTGATGCAAACCACCCATACAATTTCCTTTTCTAGCGTTCTATTAGTCACAAGTTCTTTTTTCTATTTTGAAAGTTATTCGCCCATTACCGGGGATCCAGTAATAAATGTTCTTATTTATTTATAAATAACGCTTGACAAATATTTTCTTGTAGATTGCGGTACAAAAGGTTACCAGTGTAGTGGCACTACTCCTAACTGTGTTGGTAATTACTGTTCAGCATGTCAGGATGGGCTTGTTTACAAAGCTTCTGAATCACAATGTGTTGCAGGTATTATTTATTTTTCGCTAGGTCCATCTGTTAGTAGCAGAGGTAGTGATCCTTATTTTTATTGGAGAAATACTTACAATTTTAGTTTTTAAACAAACTAATTAGAAATAATTACACAACAATAAAAATAAATAAAAAATAAAGTAATAAGTTAAAGTTAATGAAATTTTATAAAGTATAAGAAAATTTTGCAGTATACTTTTATAGATTTAACATAAAATTTAAATTTATTCACAGTTTTGTGTATTGAATAGCTTAGGCAGCATGTTTTGTGTCAAAGTGACATTCACTAATACCTAATTAATTCGGAAATAAACTTCAAACCGTAGTGAGTATTCTTATACAATAGAAATTAAATATATTTATTTCATAAAAATTATTTTTATAGTAAAGTTGATGGACAATTTATTGCACACTGTAGGTTTAGATTTAAACTTACCCGTGTAATGTCTTCTTTTAATTGTCATATAAAAAGGCTTGATTTGTTTCAACCGGGCGCTATGGATCCATATTGACTGGCCACGTGATCAAATTAGACCAATCAAATTCCGTAAATCGAGCCCAGTCACTACAGTTGGAAAATAATGACCTATATTAACCTTAAAAGTAGTTTAAGATTTCTAAAATGGGTGAGTTTCAATGTCGCTTCAGCATTTCTTTTAAGAATTGTTCTGAGGATTTTTAGATTTGTATATATGCCCCGAAATCGCTTAGAGACATTTAAGGATATTTAGAAAGTCAGGTTACGTTTCTCTAAAACCGTTTATTTTTTTCTGAAATTTTCAGTGTTGGTCCTAAGGTGAAAACACTAACAGGCTCTGTTTTTTGGAAAAAAAATCTCAGTTTTGGTACTATTGTCCGAAAATGTTGTTTTTGGTCTAAAATTAAGGTTTTTGAATTTTTCTTGAAATCTGTTCACTAGTTCATTACATAGGCTCCTAAACAGCTCAATGACATTTCACTTTTATAAGAAATTATGTTCCGATTTTCTAAAATTTGAATGAAGTTTGAAGAGCACGTCGGTAACTTGTGTCCACCAACCGAAATTTCTTGTTTCCAGGACCCAAATATCTAAGCGAGTCACTTTTAGCCTATAATGACATTATCTCACTTTTGTAAGAAATTTTGTTTAATACATTATGATGAGAAATAGTATTTATCTTGTAACCACCGTATGTGTATCTAAACAAATATTCTCTTGCATAAGAGAAGGTTTGCTTAAGTCTGCTATTTTTTGAAATAGAACTTTTTTATTCATGGTGTAATTTAGGATTTTAGGTTTATTTTATTTTAGCCAAACTTGTTTTGTTTTTATCCTTATCATGATTACACAAAAATATGAAATCCGGGGAGGTAGTAAAAATCTTGAATAAAAACCAGGGGCGATGATATGAAATTTTTATGAGCTGACCTTGCGAGATTGTATGAGGCTTTCATATGAAGGTTCAATGTAGATACCAGGGTTCGATATAACGGTCGGACATTTCAAATCATAGATTCCTGACATTTTGTCCGACACGATTTAGGTAAAGGATTGTTCTCATTATGATTTTCTTACTTTTGATTTCATTATCACATTCATTGGATCTCCCTTGTGTAAAGTTATGTCATTTTGAACACATAGAAATAACTTTTTAATCCGCTCGAATTCTAATTGTAAAATGTCCAACATTTTTAAAAATGGGAAATGACATGTCCGACAAAATTCTGTACCAATTTGTCAGATCACTTTTTAAAAATTAAATCAAGGCCTGGATACAAACCAAAGTGAGTTGTTTTGTGGGTTCATTTGTGAGTTGTTTTGTGGGTTCATTTGTGAGTTGTTTTGTGGGTTGTTTTGTGGGTTCATTTTACTTCATATTTTTATGAAGGATTTGATTCATAATTTTATCAAAATTTTAATCTGGAGAAAACCAGATATTGCTGAAAAACGCTTAATAATTGTTCTTAGGAAACTGAGAAAAAAATTACCAATTTGCTTTATCATATTTGTTAATAAATGACAATATCTCTTTGAAATATATCACCAGAAGGTATCTTGGGTTAACTTATGTTTTATCGGTAAAATGAAAAAAATGAAAAGAAATATGTCTTAATAACCTTTTTTGGAGAGTCACTAGTCCCTAGTCAATATTTCATAGTTCTCCTATAATAAATTGTTAGTGTATGTATTATTGCAATAAAGTGCTTCAGAATTGTTAAAACAATCGACCTATATAATATCATATTTAAAAAAAAACTTTGCATTAACTAATTACTTGAATAATTCCATTAGCATGAAACATGTAGTAATGTTACAGTTAAAGAATCCTCTATAATATATGTACCAATGTGTGTTTTTGCCAATCAATCAGATCTGAGATTAAGTTCTGATGATAAAATGGATATAACGCATATGTTTTTTTTTCGATATAATCCCATCTGTTTTTAAGTTGTCTCAAAAACGATATAATTGAATTTTGATGAGAAAATCAGTTCCTGAGTAATGATTTATAGATAATCTAACTAACAATGAGTTCAATATCTAAAAGAAATTAAAGGTTTTATACTAGAAATATGCTAGAAATAATTTAAAATAATTATAATATAATTTGATTACTTTTCGGTTATAAAGTTAGATTTTATAGTAATACAACTTCTTTGTAACCAACTACTAGTATAAATTAATTCATGTAGCCGTGTTAAGGTTTACTTGTTTCTGAATTATTAGTCTTTTTACATCTAACATGTAAAAGAAGGATATGAACCACTCACGTAGTAAAAGTTTGTAAAGATTTCAAAATGCTTTCCTTACATAAGATTCACAACAACAAAGGTATTTTTTATTCCTAGCAAAAATGACAATCTGATAAAAACCTTCTCTGTCTTGATGTTTACTTTGATGCAATAGGGTTAATATTTATTTTTATATATAATATTTACAAGGTTTTTAACACATTAAATTTCGATTGTCATTCTATTTTATTTAGATTGCACGCAACAAGCTAACAATTTGGCGTATTGCATAAGTAGGGGTTCTCATTATTGTGATCAACAAGAACGATATTGTGTGAATTGCCCAATTCGTTATGTTTATGACCCTTCTGAACTCAGATGCTTTCCAGGTTTGTAATTTTTTTGCTTATGTTTTTGTTTTCATTTTGCATTCCTAGATATGTCTGTCCGTATGTGCTAGATTCACATTTTGCTCATTGCTTTTTGAACCCACACATTGACGGTTCAATGAATTCATTAATGTCTGTCCATCATAGCTAGTTCTGCATATCGGTTATTTAGTTTTTTGGGCAGAGTCATATAAATACACCCCTGTCTGTCCATCCGAAATACTTCTTCTCAGTTACCGTTTATTAGTTTTTTTCCTGAAATTATCAGTGAAGTTCTAGCATTCCACAGTAAGAAAAGTGACAGAGCCAGATTTTTGAAAAAAAAAACATTTTTTTTTTCGGTATTGGGCCGAAAATTGGGTTTTTGGGTCAAAAATCAACACAAGAAAGCTCATTAAATAGATAGCAAAACCTTTAAGGAAGTGAACACTGTAAAATCCACTTTGATATGAAAGTTTTTCAAATAATCTTTATTGGTTGTCAAGTTATGCACGATTTAACGATATTATAAGGTGTATTTGTGATTTTATTTTCTAAGTTATCACTACCTGTTGTTATGTGCAGCTTTACTTGTTTCACCATCTGCGTAGCCACATACTAATTGCACCACCTTCACATTTACGAGAGTTAGACCATGAAATAGATGATGACATCACAATAGTAGAAATTGATGTTGTAGACTTGATTTTTTAATTTAATAATCTTTTAACATGCATGACTTGGGAATGAATATTTTTCAAAGGCTCTTTCATATTACACAACATGAGGTTCAGTCACTTTAGTAAAATATATTATTTGACCCCTCATTCCTGTTTCCTTGCCACTGGGACACTGAACGGGTCAATTTTGGTTATTCTATTGTTCTCGGATAGTTTTCCTCTGATTCGGCCAAAAAAATATATAAAATGTATTGCTTTTGCAAACCTTATTGATGACAATATATTTGGTTGCGGGAGTGCACTAGTCACTGAAGTCGTTCTTTTGTTTTGTTGAAAATTGATATCTCATTGTTAGCTTTTCAAGAGAACTAAACTTGAAAGACGGAGTAGAAAATTTTGAAAAATCAATATTATATAAGTAATGTCTGATTTATAATGTTCCGTGTATAATATGAAGAATAAATTCCATTATATATTAATTAACTGTTTGAGCGGTCGATTCGGAAATAAATTGACCGACGTCAAACCGTATGGACCGAACGCAGTGAGGTCGATACAGCTTTAAGGAGCTTTAATTTCAGAATGGACCAATCAAACAGTAAATTAGGTATTTATTTCCCAACTCTTATGGCCAAATACAATAGGGCTAATAGTAATTAAATATATTTATTTAAAAAAAAAAAGATTTTTATAGTAAAATTGATTGACGATTCATTGCTCTGTAGGTTAAACTTACCTTGTGCAATGTCTTCTTTTAACTGTCATATAAAAGTTGTTCCAACCGGGCGCTACGGATTCATATTGACTGGCCACGTGATAAAATTAGACCAATCAAATGGCGTAAATCGAGCCCAGTCGCTACGGTTGGGAAATAAATAAATTATTTTATGGAATGAAGCCTGGAAATGCCTAAAAATCATTGTCACTCAATATTTAATGTTGCAGAACCAAAATAATCCTATCTAGTTATCAAACATATTAATTTTTCTCCCTTACTTGACTCAAATCTGTAAAAATAAAAGCTAAAAAATAAAATCATTAAATATAGTGAAATCTTTTTTTATTATTCTTTGATCCCAGTCTTATAGCATTCGTATATTGTTATTTATACATCCTATAAGTCTGCAACAATGCTAACCAGGTTGGTTTTAAAATGTTGTGTTATCTGCTAATTTATTACATATTTATTCCTCTTTCAGATTGTAGAGTGTTTCAGTCACAATGTCAATCCCCAAAAGTGCTATGTAATGCTGATGGAACTTGTAGTGTATGTCCGACTGGTCAAGTTTATAATTCAGGTTCAGGAAACTGTGTTACTGGTATGTATTTACATTTTGATTTTATAAAAATTTCGATTTAGGGAACACTATTTAAATAATTTGAGTATCTAAGATTCCAATTTTTTTTGAAAAATAATTTTACATTTGCTGAGGCTAACTATGCCTTTACTACAGGTTATTTTATTCATTTATTTTGAAAAAAAAGTGCTATATATATATTTTTTTTTTAATTTAGCATAATGTTAGAGGCCCATAGGGGTCTGCTTTTGACCCATCTAAGGCACATTACAATAAAATACAATTTTTTGCCGGAAATTGAAATTGCCAGGGAACCAGTGGAGCATGGCTTGTTATTTTTTATATTATTGATGTAATCCATCAGTCACTTAGTTCGTCTGCTAATGGTTCTGGGTGGGAGTGACATTTTTAGGTGGGACTTCTGACACTATTGCATACTATAGTCTATATAAGGCCCAAATCATCGAGAATGGGTGAGCTACCGTTTTTATCGCTAAAAACTGCTTTAATAATTTATTTATGAATTTTTAGTACGAAAAATTTTGACGTCAGTTTGAAGAAAACATTTTGACTTTATTATTTTGCATGATACAGGCACGTTTTAAAAAAATTTAATTAGGTACCAGGCCCGGAAAATCTTTTTTTTTGACCATATATTTTAATTCAATTTTGATTGTCATTCTATTTTATATAGATTGCACGCAACAAGGTCCGACGTATTGCAAAAGCAATGGTTTTGATTATTGTAATTCATTGAAATATTGTGTGGATTGCCCAAGTGGTTATGTTTATGACGCTTCCTTATCCAGATGTGTTCAAGGTTTGTAAAGTTTATATTCTTGTTTTTATTTTTGGATTCCCTGTCGTGTCAGATTTTCGGACATTTTGTCTGTGCGGGGTCTGCGACAGATTTTGTCACATTTTTGTTCGCTTTTTTTCTGATTTTGTTTGTAAATATTTTTATGAAAAGACCATTTTTTTCCGTTTGTTACGTTATCACTTTCTATTGCACCAAGCGCTTCCAAAAAACTAATGGGAGGAACCGCTGTACACCAGTTATTCTTAAATCTATTCATATATTGTGACTTTGCGGCTCAGTGGTCAAAGGCGCCGCCCTTGTATCACAAGATACAATCTCAGTTACAAGTTCGAGCCGATTCGGAGAGTATATATCCACATGACAAGATGCTTGGCATCTTGCTCCAGGTTCAGCTTGAGATGAATTAAAAAAAAGCTCTCCATTTTCGTATTTACTGTAGCATGATTAAATTATTTATAAAAAGCAGGACCAGAAAGAATATTCAGATGACCCTGTGCCAATCAGTTTTTATCTTTGTAGACCGAATAACAACTGTCTGCTGTTCACAAATTGTAAATTGACTCTATATAACTAGGTGCTAACTCCAAACTTTTTTTGAAAATTTAATTTTGCTTTTCTAGATTGCAGAAATCAGAATTATTGTAATGTCCCAACACCGACCTGCAATCAAGATGGAATATGTAGCGCATGTCTGTCTGGTCAGGTTTATTATGAAATACTTCAAAGTTGTAAAGACGGTAAGTATTTGCATTCTAGTTATCGAAATTTTTGTTTTAGGTTGTTTAGTTCTTCTCAGAACCTCCTAATTAACTTTTATTGATATTTGGAAAGACGTTTTTAAAGATTTTAGATTTTTAGAAAACATTCTCTAAACTTTGTTTCGATTTTCAATTAAGATTCACAAAAAGATGATTGACTCCTGACAAAGTTGACATAAGCCTATAAAATCAATAAACTGCCAAATTTTTTATTGTTATTATGTTTAAATTCTGTTACCATTTTGGTAATATTTCCTTCTTTATTATTTTCAAAATATATCGATAAATTTTTCTACATGTCTCTTCAATCTCGAAACCATCCATACTCTCCTCTTGAAATTCTACATTTATTTATTTCAATCCTTCCTCCACTTTCTTTAAATTGACCAATGTTACTTCTAAGCTCTCTTTCCCATACAACCTTAATCCATTAATGGAGATAATATTTTATACAAGTAATATCTATAAAAGTCATAATCAATACTATAAAAATACAATAAAAACAACTTCAAACTATATGAAAGAAAATAAGTTCATATATGTAGGTTGGTATGTCTCATATGAGTTTTTTCTTCTTAAAAGAACCAGGAAAATCCAGCTAAGCATTACTGTTCTAATTTTGTTCTTATTTTCAAATGCCGAAAGTAAATTTTAGCATAGCAGATAATGCCCAAAAATTCGTAAAATAAGTGTTCATAGAAAGTTAGGACAAAAGTTAAGCCTCGATTCGTTCTTTTAGTTGTTCTTAATTTTTGAACGATTGCAGCCTAACTGTTCTTATAGAAGTGTTCTCATAAAACAAAGTTTAAGTTTCGACGCTTCAAAATAATCGTCATATAAGATTAGAAAACACTATAATCAT
>JAUOBW010281540.1:0-10650 GCA_032360285.1 Lepidozona retiporosa | reverse complement strand
TACTGATAGGGTTAAAAGTATATAGCCTTTATGATGATATTTATGATTTCTATTTATACATTAAAATTTAATTGGTATACAACTAAACTGACATACAAAAACCTGAAGATATGAACGGAAAATATATTTTCTTAGATTGGAATGTTTTTCATCCAGATAATAGAAAATGTGATAGGAAAAATGAACTGATATACAGCATAATTCTGAAACTAGTCCTGGGCTTATACTAAGACAAAGGACTTTTTTAGTAGGCTTATGCTCGGGGTATTATGTACGGAAGTAAAAATGTGTTTTTATAGCTTGAAGAACTTCAAACTGGGTACTGTATACGACTAAAATGGACGAGAGACATAATTTAGTTCAAGAAAAATGTGTTAGTAAAAATAAAAATGTATATATTCTTTTTACAAAATGCTACTATTTGTCTCTCAATATTGTCATAAATATGCCAGTATACCTTAAATGTGGGCTTTACCCTAACTGGGATGCATTATGCTTCTGTGATATACCTCAAAACACCTAATTCAGAATATATATATGAGGCTTATATTCATGGGGCTTATATTCGAGGAAACTTATATTCAGAAGGAAAATGTTGTTAATAAAATGGGGGCTTATACACGGGGATTATTTTCAGGATTTTGCGGTAGTTTTATAAAAAATATTATGCACTAAATTCTACCCACGCCTACTTACCACCTTATTACGCATATTATCTGATGATTTCCCCCGAGGTACTGGTCTCAAATATTTATTTATTTTAAAGACACCTTATTTTTCCGTAAAAAGGCCTCCTCCGAGATTATACACCCTTCGAAATTAAGTCACCAATTTACTTACACATATTTTTTTTCTAATAAGCTCCCCCTCAAAAAAAAAACGTGGGTGGGGATTCTATTAGGGAATTTTGTCTCGGGGTAGGGGTGGGACATTTTTTTTGTGAATTAAATGCTCTTATTACACAAATGTATGTCTTCTCTTTCAATTTAATGCATATAGGAGTGAATAATCTGCATATAATTGAAGATTTAACTAATAAAAAATTCAAAAATTTGCACGGGAGTGGGGAATTCTATCCGGAGTTTGTACCCCAGGGGAAAAAACGTTGGGAAAATCCCCATGTGCCTGGAGTGGGTGGGTACCGGAAAGAATCGAACCTCGCATTAGCCCATCATTTTTCTTATCATTACTAATTTTAATTATATAAACCTCCCTTGTTTTTTAATTTTAATTCTCCCTATGTGCATTCAATTTAATGAAAAGCTGTTCATTTTTACTTTAAAGAGCATTACACGAATAAAGATTTAGGAGAATAAAAATGTATATTTTAAGAAAAAAAACAATTTTAGTTGGCCTCACCTCCGACCTTGGTGCAAATATCTCGAGTAGAATACCTACTCGTGGGGCAAAACCCCTGTTATACGGGGGTGGGAACAGGAAAGAATTGAACCTTGCATTATGCGCGATTTTATTATTTCCTGGGTGGGCAGTCTACAAGGGAGTGGGGACAAAAAAAACTTTCTATTTTCGAGAAATATACATTTTTATTATTCTAAATCATGTTTTTTGTCTTTTAAATGCTTTTATATTATGCTTTTATAATATTTAAATAATATTTAAGCAATACAAACTTTAAGAATTGGCCCATAGGGTGAGGCATTTTATCCAAGGCTTCTGCCTAGTCCCATGTTAATCATTTCGGAAGGGGGTAACTGAAAGAATTGAACGACGCATTCGTTTTAAAATTAAATACTTAAATAAGAGAAACTTTCGGCAATTTTTCAATCACGTTGCAAAACCATAGCGAGCGTTAGTTTTACTCGCAAAAAGTTTCACTCGCGAAAGTTTTTTTTAGTATTCAGAAGAAAAAATTTCGATGGAAGATATAGGTATATCATTAAAAGTAAACTTATAAGGTGAATAATACCTGTAGGCGAACTGGAATTGAAAATAAGATTTTTATATGGTATTAAACTAATTTAGCCAATCACATTGTTTTTATATAATAGTAAAATAATTTGTATTTTTAACGTTAATTATTTTATTGTGACGGACGAGATTTGTAGCTCAACTAGATCAAAAAATTATAAATCTAAAAATGTAACTTCTTCGTGACACTTTAGAGGTTAAAATAAAATCGTAGAAGGTTAACACAGAGTAGAATTTGACGAAAATCTCAGCTAAACCTTTAATAGAAAATTATTTTATCCAATATTAAAAAAAATAACACAGTGCAGTGGAAATTTCTTTTAGAATTTAAATAAAAAAAATTGTTTGGTGTAAATTATAATTTAATATTTCATTATTATTTAGCTATGTAAAACCAACGTCAAATAAAATAATACATACATACATTTGAACAACTCCTTACAATGTTTTTATTTTGTTTCAAGTCATATTAGTTGAAATAAAAACTTATAATACATTTAAAAAAATGTTCATATGTGTTAATGCTGACTATCAAAACTTACTTGAAATCTGTTAATGCCGACTATCTAAACCTTTAATAAATGTTAATGCCGACTAATGACTAAAAGGAATAAAATGTTAATGCCGACTAATGACTACAGCTGAATAAAATGTTAATGCCGACTATTAAAATGTTAATGCTGACTATTAATGTTAATGCTGATTATGTACGGAAAAAATTGCGCACCGGCGACCCTCAGATTAAAAGTCTGATGCTCTACCGACTGAGCTAACCGGCCGATGGAGAAGTTGGAAAACAAATGAATATTATCAATGGTTATTAAAGTGACGAAATTATACCTGAAAACTAATACCACGACCTCATGTTTTATATCAGAGTTAATGATGTTAATAGGATATTAACTAATAGATTCTTATATTTGGCTTGCCAACAGGCAACACGCTTGCTTGCGCAAACCTTTATAATAAAATTTATTAAGCTGTTTGAAAAATTTCCTGTAAATATTATACCCAATATTGTGATTTTCTTGGTTTTTAGGGTGTAATCTATGATAACGATACAATTTCAAGTATTTGATTGCGCAGCTAGAAAACGCGCGTATATGGGATTTCTTTACTCGGCTAGCTGATTTCTCAGTAATACTTTTTTCGTGCATACATTAGCATAATTAGTGTCACATCAGGTACACCATTTCGATTTTGATTTCGATTTCGATTTCGAAAAGTCATAATACTCAGTGGTGAGTTAGGATTTTTTTTTGCATTCATGTTTTAAATAGTTAATGATGTTAGTAGGATATTAACTAGTAGATTCTTATATTTGGCTTGCCAACAGGCAACAGACTTGCTGCGCAAACCTTTATAATAAAATTTATTGTTTTTGTTTGATCAATAAATTCATTACTTTATATGTAACTCAAAATTCTGCCATAATAATTGCTGATATAATATTCCTGGCTTCTCAAATTTTGTTGAGTTTGTGATTGTTTCCTATAAAATTAAGCGTAAAAAATTTATTTTTTATTTTTATTTTTTATTGAAATTATATATTATATTAAATTATTTGTTCTTTTAAATTAACCTATCATTGTCTGACCAATCCGGTGGGTTAGTTCATCTGTATAATAAAAAACCTGTTCAAACCAAGAAATAAACAATATTAAGCTAAACGTCGGCACAGTGTAGATAAGTGTATTGGAAAGTACCGCAAAATATACACTATGGTACTCAGCAGCGGAAATCATGGACGGGGCTTATTATGCATGGTACCCCTGGTATCTCTTGTACCACTCATACGCTGAACTTGGAATGTTAGGGTATTATAGAACGTAAAGATACTTAAAAACATTTTTTTTTGCTGACGACGTTAATTTTACGATATTTTTGCTATGACGAGAAAACAAAAAAAATGTTATATAACCCTCAAATTTGATGACTCCACTTTAATTCAATTAAATAATAAAACAAATATTTAGTTAATTTTCTTTTTTTTAGCAAAAAAATAAGAAATAAAACAAAAATAATATAGGCGCCCTTCCAGACACCCACCCTTACGCCCCTCTGCTGGTGGAAGGGCGTTAGAATTTCGGCGGGTGTGAGACAAAATAAAAATATTAATTGCCATAAAGTTTCAGAAGAATTGAATGACCAAAAAATATGTATTATATCAAATATGTATGGGGAATAGCATGCTACATAGTCGCTGCTAAAAAATCGCGTTCGTTTAACCGCCCTCGTTTGTTCGACATTTATGCGATTTACGCTTAGCATTTAATGTGCTACAAAATTATATGTAGCATTCGTTTGGCCACCTTCAGGCGACTTTGTAGCGTTTCTTTATGTACAGATTTTACAATATAACAAACACTATACAAAGTAAATATAAACAATAATACGATTTGACTATTTTACAGGTAATTCGTTATGTAAATATTTGTAAAGGAAAATCTGATATAAACAAACAAACAATAAAATAAATTTCAATTTAAAAAAATATCAATAAAATCTGAACTTTTTCCCAAAAACCATTTAAATTTTACAGACAGTAGCTCTGTGATAACGGCTACATATTGGACACAAAATATTTGATTTGAAGTCTAAAACATTGATAACTCATTTGACGCTATGATTTCATAGTCAGCTGAGATTCTTAAAAATTCATGTGTAATATATCGTTCTTTATTTGCGATGTATAGGTAAAAACTACTATAAAATGATGAAAATAGGTCATAAAACCCATTTTCAATCTTCCGAAATGAATTTCCAGCGATATTTGAACCTTTTCTCCAGAAAAAATTATGACGTTTTTCGAGGTTTTGACGTCATTATTACGGTAAACTGACGTCATGTGACGTCGTGACGTGTAAAATTGTTGAAGTTTGATTTTACAATTGTTATACAATGAATCTAGAAGTGATACATTTACAAATTATGTTTTTATTCAAATATTGACATAAATTGACACGTGTCGGTAAAACAGCCGTCACGTCGGAAGGTGGTGTAACCCAAATGCCAATATGTTGCTAAATACATTTTGGGAAAATACTAAAAGGTTCATTATCAATTGAAATTTTTGAGGTTTATATGGCCGCGGGAAAAAAATCCCTCCCCCTCCTCTCCGCCTGGGTTAGGGTTAAATGAGCAAAGTTCATTCTCAGACGCGTTAAGAGTTCCAAGCCTTCAGGATCAAATACCTTATAACTATAATCTTGAGGGCCTAATAAACCATTGAAGTTCTATTTTTGAAATTTGATATTCTTTCGATATCTCTAATGTCGGGGTCTAATGAATTCCATTGATCAACACAATAAGGAAACACATGTATATAATGTAAATTATGAAACTCATAAATATGGAATAATAAATACATAAATAAAATCGTTTGACTCCCCACCTGGGGATTATTACTTAACTGTATATTTCGATTTGACATAAATTTTGCTATAGGGTTTTTGGTTAATTCGATTTGGGTTTCTGGATCGCTTTTATAGAGGTGAAAGTACTTGTATAAGTAGTCAGGTGATTTATTATTGACAATATTCCAAAACGCACAATCTCGAAAGATGACGTCATAATGACGTCGTGATAAATTGTTGAAGTTTTATTTCACAATTGTTATACGATACCAGCGCCTCTCAGATTGATTTTCTAGTCCAAATTCTTGGTAAATTATCTCTTTGGAAGTACCTCTTATAGCACCTGTAATAGCTAAACAGGCCTTATATTGGACGGACTCAAGTCTATCCACAAAACAATTATTATTAAGTCTATCATATATTATGTCACCATAGTCTAAATAAATTGTATTCTAAAGGTTTGCGCAAGCTTGTTGGCAAGCCAAATATAGGAATCCATAATCATAATAATAATATGACAACCTCACATGACAACCTCACAATATGCTTACCTCAAAGACACTTGTGTAACGTTGCTGATTGGTTAAGACACGCCACGTGACACTAATTATGCTAATCTATGCATCAAACTATGCAAAAACTACGCATTTGAAATCAGCTAGCCCGGGTAAAGAAAATCCATACGCACCCAGCTCTTGCCAAATGTGCGACCGCGTCGAAATACGCACTTCGTGCGTTTTCGAGCTTGCCCAATGAGGTCTTATTTGGGATTCATAGATTAATTATGTTTTTCTTGCAATTAAATGACGAAGTCTTTTTAGTAAAAAGATACCTTTATTGTCCTTGATTTCTTTGTCACTTAAATGAGGGTTAAAATTGAGATTAGAATCAAGAACACCACATAAATATTTGGTGGATGACAGAGATACTGCTAGCGAACCATTAAAATACAATGGTGGGTGAGCAGGTGGGATAGTTCTATGGGAAAAATAACCTCAGTAGCCTGCTTTTTAGGATCTGGATTGAATGCCATTTTCCATTGTTTTAGGCCCAATTGTTAACTTTTGTTAAATATGAATTTAAATGCGGCTCATGAAGTATTAATGTCTTCAACAACTGATTGACGTGGCATCTGCAAATAATTTAACAGATTATTCAATTCCATCTGGAAGTTCGTTTATATAAATAAGAAAAAAAGCGGACCAAGAAATTAACCTTGAGGTAATCCAGCTTTGATTAACTCCTATTCTGAATTTTTTTAAAACAATTCTCTACCTTCGATCGTTTAAGTAATTTGATAAGAGACACAATGAGTCTCCATTAATACCATATGATTTAAATTGTGCAAAAGACGATTGTATTTCAAAAAATGGGTTTCCGTCAAATTTATTGAATATATCCTGGGTTTTACCCAGTAACTAAAGATACACACGAGTCACCAGGCAAAAACCCAGATTGACATTAATTAACTATATTTTAATATGTTGAACATGGACCCCTTATTTTACAAGCGGGTAAATTTACCACCAAATTTTTAACCTCTGTACGGCTTTTTAAAGGACAAATTAATGTATATATGTTTGATAAAGTAACTGGATAATAATTATATCATGTTGTAAAGAAATCGGCGTCGTGACGTAACCAAGACGTCATCTTGTGGCACATGTGTCGGTAATTCTGAAATTTTTTATTATTTGTTATGAAAACTAATACACATAAAATATGATAACTATTGTGACTCAAATGAATTGTGAAGTAATTGGAAGGTTGTAGTACTAATAATTAAGTCACAATGACGTCATTATGACGTAATGTGACCAAATATTACGTCATTATGATATCACATTCAAAGTTTTCCGAAATTGTTTTTAGAAAATAGACAAAGAACCAAAATATATTAAAAAATAAAAATATCGGCATAACTAGCTAAATATGATATTACCTAAGATTGACAGTTTTGCTGGTGCCTGGTGACGATGACGTCATAGGGTCAAAAATACGTAAGATTTTTTAATTTCTTTTTTCTGATTTTTCTCAAAACTAAACTTGTTTCACTTAGCTGTAAGGAATTTTCTATAGAATCGGTATTTTTTTGAGTTATTTAGGGTTGTTTAACCGCCAATAGTAAAATAGGGCTAAGAATGTTATTTTCCTTTAGATAGACAAATAGGGTGTTATAATTTTATTTAGGATTTTCCCATTTTTTACATATTTGTTATAAATTCTAATTTTCTTATAAGAGAAAATGCAGTTAAGCCATATTCTCCCATCACTACAAGTATCACAAATTATGCATACAAGTAATACTAATTTTGCCAGTTATTACCATTACAACTCTAGACTGTGTGCTGACGCTTCCAATTTTAGGTATGATTGACGCGTTTTGACACTTCACTGATGCTTTAAGCATCGCAAATTAAACTTAAAAAAAGCCTTTGTATGAATATGACGGGGGTATAACTGCAGGTGTTTATGGTATGTGTGAAGATTGAGGCAAAACATGAGTTATTCTAAAACTTTGATTTATTAGGGGTATATTAAAACTGAGTTTTGTTTGAGCTCGCCAAATTGTCATTCTATTTCGTGAAATTTATGTCAGGGGATTATTTAATCGACAATGTCTATAACAATTTTGCTATACAAAAAAAGTTTTTTCTATTTATTAAATATAACAATTCGGGTAAATAATTTATTCTGAGAAATTTTCGCAAGATAAACTTTCGCTAGGCCTAAATCTTTCGCGAATCATAAAACTTAGCTTCAAAAATCAATTTTTTACAGCATAATTATAACAGCATAATTATAATAGCATAATTATAATAGCATAATTATAATAGCATAATTATAATAGCATAATTATAATAGCATAATTAGTGGAAAATTTGTATTTTGTAGTTTATAAGTTGAATCAAAGTAGCGTTTTTTAATTTTAGAAAAAATCCGCGTGTGAACGTTTTTGAAAACTTTCGCGTGATAAAAGTTCGCGAATAAGCCAAAACTGGCAAACTTTGCGAAACTGTCTCCCGAAAGTTACTTCATTTCGCAAATTGGGAGGTGGTGTAATAGGGGAATAATATAATAATATCAGGGGAATTTCCAAGTAATATTAATTTAAAAAATATAATAGATAAATATTAATTTTCATATCGCCTGTTTATCTGAAACAATATTAATATTCTTACGTTTAATACTCTTAAATACAATTGTGATTATTTTTCTACGATTTTTTATATTTCAAATGCTGAGGAAGGAAAAAATGAAATGGACCATTATTGTTAAGTATTATATCTTTGATAAACCTAATAGAACACATAAAATACACATTAAATCACAAAAATGTTAATAATAGGTATAATAACATTTACTATATCTTTATTTAATTAATTTAAAATAGACGTTAAATAGGAAACCTAAAAATTAGAAGCGGCAGTAGTGTCAGGAAACTTCAGTTAAGGACAGTTCTAATTCGAAGCTTCATTGAAGTATCAGAGAAGCGTCAGATAAGCACATTTGTAATTTTAAGCGTCAGTGAAGTGTCAGAGAAGCGTCAGATAAGGAAACTTGTAATTTCAAAGCGTCAGAGAAGTGTAAGAGAAGCGGCATAAGGACACTTGTAATTTCGAAGCGTCAGAGAAGTGTCATAGAAGCTTCAGATATACATTGGAATACGAAGCATTAGTGTCAAACTCTGATACTTGTCTGACAATTGAAAATATTTCTCGAACAGATCGATCTTTAAAAGTATTTACCAAATTTAACTTTTGAAAAATCTTTGGTGAAAGTTTTTTATTCACCACCGCTTTTTTGCAAGATTTTTATTGAGGCTTAAAAAAGCAGAAAACTTAACTGGAGCGCATTTAAATACACACGTGTTTACAATTTTGCGTGTTTCGTGTTTTTGGCTTTCACTCGCGTATTTTAGCACAATGCGAAACATGTTTTGAATTAAATACACGCGAATTATAAAATGCAACGCGGACACGCGACAATTAATCCACGCTAAATGAATTGCTTATAGTTTATAACCTAATAAAGATGGACTACGATGGAAAATGTGATACCAAACTTTTTGTTAGTCTTTTAGTTCTGTCTCACTTGACAATCCAATCCATCACATAAATATTTATCAGTTTGATTAGAATGTTATTGTTTTCGTAATTTATCTAATTGAACGGCGATCAATCATTCGTAAGTAAATAAGCTAGGCTATCGTTTACTATGTCATATCGTCTAACTATAATCATTAGATTAAAGTAGGTTATGTGATGTAACCAAACATATTATCTTCTACGTCGACTAATTGTATTATAATCTAATTTTAAAGTATGTCAAACTAATATGTCAAGAGACCCGTATTAGTCCTAAGTCCCTTTTTATACTTCGTATAATTAAACACATAGATAACTAAGTTAACATTTGAGTCGTGGCGCTGACATTGAATCTTCACATTTCTCAAGACTTGGAGAAATGTCATTTAATATCCTTATTGAGAAATGCTATGTAATATCTTTATTGTCTTAAACTCAAAGAGGTACTTTAGTTCACACAAATATATAAGCTGGGCTAATTGTCATTTTAATTGTAATATTGTTTTTTGTTAATCCCGTATAGTGGTCAACGTTTGGTATTATCAGATAAAAATTGGGCGGTTCTAACCGAATAAGTCCATCTACCCGAATGGGCACAATCGCGATAAAATCCACTATTCAACATAACCCCCCTACAAGTGAACAAACAGGCTACGTAAAAATTCCGTGGATACCTAATCTTGGTCCTAAATTAAGAAAGGCATTTAAGAAAGCAGGGTATAATGTGGCATTTACATCCGGGAGAAATGTGAAATAGATTATCTGTAATAACAAAAACTCGTTAATTCCCACGATACTACGAAAAATATCAATAGAACATTACATCGACTGTATCAATAGAAAATAAGATTCTACAGGCGTTACGGATTATTCAAAAGAAGAATATCACGGGAGATTTAAATGGCTGAATCCTACAACGATTGCAATAAAACCCAAATAGAAAAAAAATCAGGGAGGCTCTCGAAATAAAAGCAAAATAGAATATTCTTCTTCTTATACAGTTTTACATCCATTTTCCATGCTAGCATGAGTTAGACGGGGTATCAATGGCACTCTTCCATTCTAATCTCTCCAGTGCTAACGTAGGGTCAATCCCTCTCTCCGTAAGGTCATTAACAACAACCTGATCCCAAGTCGTATGTGGTCTGCCCCTCGCTCGGTTTCCATCAACCTCATCTTCTCTAGATTTCTTAACCCAGTTATCATCATCCATCCTCTCAACATGACCAAACCACCTTAGTCTACTTTTTTGGAGAACTACTCTAACACTTTCCAGG
>JAUOBW010281429.1:0-10651 GCA_032360285.1 Lepidozona retiporosa | reverse complement strand
AAGGAAACCATTACATGTGTATCGTGTTGAAAAATAAAAATACCGCAAAACTAAAGTTTTGTGTGGGTATTTTTAAATATCATGGGTCCTTATAAAATACTTGAAGTCAAATAAAAATAATATCATGTTTTCATTAAATATAACAAATATATTGTGCAATTAAATCGGTCAAGGAGAAACGAAATACGATATTTGATCAGCTTACTTTATCCGAGTCCCAATGGTACAATGTCGCTGAACTCTCAATTTGTTTGTCTAACGTATTCCACGATGAGGTTATTAGAGCTACATGATCATATGAATTGTGATTATCAATCTAAAGTTTGTTGTCTATCAATCGGTAAAAGATTTATCAACAACACATATTTTCTCGCATTTTTAGTAATACGAGATTCTGATATGTTGTGTCCAAGTCGTTAAGGAATCTCCCAACCAAAAAGCTATATGGGGGTTAGAATCCTATCTCAACTAATTTCTAGTATTTCACACAAACTACGTACCTGAAAACACTGGTTTCAGATCTGTATAGTGTTGTATGGCCATGTCTCCGATAATAGAAAGATGAAGTGAGATTAACCCTATTTATACTGGGGGGATGTTTCAGCCCCAATGTTTTTTTTTAAATATTTCTGAAAAGGAGAGTGCTATGGAAAATTCCTATGGTGACTTTCCTAAAATCTTATGTCGGTTACATTTTTTTCCGATGACGTCAATTGCGGGTGTGACGTCAATATTTGCAAAAATTTCTCGTACAAAATTTATTTTTTTGTTAAAAGTGATCTAATTCGAAAAAAAAATTTGAGGGGGAGGGGGTGTGACGTCACCGACTTCCTGACCCCAAAAATCAAAATTTTCCATAAAGGTTTAACCCTTGATTACATTTTAATAGCAAAATATTATCCATATCTAAAAATTTACAATATGGTTTCAAAGATATTAGTTACAATGGGTAAAAACAATTTTGCCAATTTTTACCCATATTATGTATACGTATTGTCAGAAGGTTTTATTATAATTCACGTATGGCCACTCTACTGCAGACTCATTAATAAAAATTGGTAAATAAATGTAAGATGAATTTGAGGATATAGCATACATATGAGGTACTCACAAACTTCTGAGGCTCTCACATAATTATAAAAGTTGATCTCACGCCACACACTGAGAAAGTGACAATCTGGATATTAAAACTTAGAGAATTATCACGGAGAATAAAGTAGCGTTTGTTTACTCAGATATTAATCAATCACGCAAATCAGAATTATTTAGAAACCGTTACGAGATATACACGATTTCAGAATGGCGTTAATAAAAACAAAAACAGCGGAGTATAACTGTTGGACGATAAACTTGACAGTCAATTTCTCAAATTTCTTTTTTAAATAAAACATTAAGCTAAGAAACTTATTTACGAGGGACATTTGAGATAACTAAAATGGTTTGCTGACGATATATCTGTTGTTTTAGTTAATAATTAATACACCTTATCGAAATGGTAATCTTTGACTTACTTTTGATACTTTAAACGCGGTAGTTTTCAGATTACTTGGTCAAAAATATTCTAATATACAATTTTCGCTTAAATTGTATGTACTTATAAAGTATGTTTCTTATATGGATGAAGGTACTCTTAAACCCTAGATAATTTCAAGCTTCACAAGTTTAGCCTTAGTTTCCATGAAAAAGCTTTAATGTTTTGTGTATCATTTTAGTAAATGTGTATTATGTCTGATATGTAGATTACCGTTGCCATTGAACAAATGCTTCAAAATTATAGATGTACTTTAATTTGTAAGTTTTAGAAAACTTTCGCAAGGGATGTGTTGTTATGTTTTTCAAACCTTTAAAACGCATGTTATTATTTTGTTCTTGTGGAATTATCTCAATTAGCCATCTTTATTCTCGTATGCGTATGTTTATCTTGAAAATAACAATAATAATGTTCACACGACACCTCTACGAAACACATAATCTGATAATATGAGATTGCTTAGGGAGATGAAACACAGCAAAAACAAATCGCTCTAATATGAAAGAGCTTACAAACTCATCTAAAATTAATTTTTAAAGTTTTTCATATTTCTCAAGTTATGCTAAAAGCGTTTATTTTGTGATCTTACATTGAATTTTCAGTGTCATAACTTTCTAGCTGTAGCTTTGTTTGGCTTCAATTTGAGACCTTGAAGATGTTTATCGTGTAAGTTCAACCCATGGCTAGGGCGAATTTAATACACGGGGACTAAATAAGTTTTGTCCGTGTAAAAATAAATAAATCTACCACATTTTACCAATCTCAAACGAATAATAAATTAAAAATCAATCTTGTTGTAAACCTTTACTGTAAGAAAATATATTCCTTCAGTTGGTTTCCAACTATCTTGTTGGCGATCTCATCAGTGTGTCTGATACAGTGTCCAGGTAATCTCATTCTTCGTTGGTGTGTCTTTAATGTACCTGTTGTTAGACCTTGATATCTTTTATGTACCTGTTGGTAGACCTTGATATAAATCAGCATTAGTTGTTTTCAGGAGATATTGAACATCTAGCTGCTATTTCATTACTTTGCTGAGAGTCCATGTTTCAGACCACCAGAATGGACTCCACTGTTGACTGCTACAACCTTACTTTTTAATGTCCTTGTTATCTTTGTACTCCATATACTTTTCTTAATTTTTGCCATTATTCCAGGCAAGTGCTTTCCTTAAAGTAATGTCTTATTGAGAACTATGTGTCTACGCACCCACGTATTTGAAATTTTTAAATACATTTAGTGCTTTACCGTCATTTGTTTTCAGCAGAAAAGGTGTTTAATTATTGAAAACTTTCTACTCAGTTTTATTTGCGTTGCAAAGTAATCCTACCCTTTCGACTTCAATCTCTAATATGTTCAAAACTTATTGTGCTTATCTCTTCAGTAATGCGTGGCAATCCAAAAGACGTTTATTTTGTGGCGTCAGCAAAAAAAAAAGTTATAATCAATTTATGCGATATTTCGATTCATTGTTACTGACCACTTTTGAAAATAATGTTTTATTGTACTCATTTTTGCTGTTTAATAATTTTATGTACAACTATTTTTATTTCTAAAGATGGATAACATCGATTGTTAGAAAATATATCCAATGCTATTAAATATCTCTGGTCCTAACATAATTGAATGAAACTGGTAGTTGTATGGACCTGGTCTTTCACCAATACAATTTATTTACTCATAAAGTATTCTGATGTAATTCAAATTTATATTAGTAATGCTAATGGATGATGCATCGAGGGGGTTGTAGTAACGCATTTTTTTGAAAAATACTTATTTCTCAAGAACGGAATAAAATACGAAAAAAATATGTGAACTAAGCTATTTTAAGAATATTATTAAGTAGACAAAATTTAGGGGGGATTTTGACACCTAGGGGGTAGCCCTAAAGTTGCGGTACTATACCTCCCCCTCTATCCAGCGGGTCTTAGATATGTTTCTCACAACATTTGACTCTTAATAATCGTTAAAAATCTTTTTAGTGCTTTTTATCAAGCGAAATATGTTCTAGCAACATATTACGAGGTCACGTGTTAAGAATTTTCGTTTTTTTTTTAATTTTTGAAAATGACGGATTTTTTCGAAAAAAATACTGAAAATGACGTCAAATATATCAGACGTGTCGGAATTTTGTATAAAATAAAATGTTAGCCTTTTAACAATTACCATGCAAAATATCAACCTTATTGCATAACAGGAACGTGTATTTTTAAGCTGTTAAAGTTGCGGTACTACACCTCTCCCTTCGATGCATTAGGGGTGGCACCCCCCTTTGATGCATCACCCATTAACCGCTCGTCCAAACCTCCGGTGGGCTTTTGTCCGTTTTGAAATTTATGAGAAAAAAAATCGGGGGCTTTTGTCCGTTTCGAAATTTTTTAAAAATATATTTCGGGGGCTTTTATCCGTTTCGAAATTAAGTTAGGAGGTTTTTGTCTGTATCCCGTAAAATATACAGTCTACCCTTACAAACTATAAAATCGGCGGTTTTATGACAAGCCTCAACCCTATTAATACTGGGCTTTTTTTTCTGGTGTAGTACTGGCGGGGGGAAGGGGGGGCGATTCGACCCCCTTCATAAATCTTGATTGGAAAAAGCAATCCACTTAAAACTTTGCACAGTTCAACACTAACACACAATGAACATTTTAGTAGGAAAAAAAATTGAAATATGACGTCATTTTTGATGACGTCAGCAATATGTACCAAAAAATAGGCAAAAATGCATTTTTTACCTTCCTCTTTTTCTCAGAAAGGTAGGTCGTTGAATGAATGTGTATTTTTTCTATAGTATGTAAGTTTAGGGTTGATTTTTTTTTTAGAAAAAAACGAATTTTTTAAAATTTACGGGTCACCACCGTCACACTCCCAAAAAATTTTTTGACCAAAAAAAAAAAAAATTTACGCGAACTGGGTCATTTAGAGAAAAAAAAATTGTTTTTTTATATGGAAAAAAATTTTGTCGATATGTTTCAGATATCAGAAGCAACTTTTGAGGCTGAAATCCACTTAACCCTTTATTCTGCATGGGCTTTTTCAAACCCCCATTTTGCATAGGTAATTAATTGCTCACTGGGTATAGATAAAATCTTGGAATTTAGTAGAAATATAGTAAATGATGTATACTTTCTAAAAATATTAAAAAAAAAAAATCGAAATGTCAGCATTTTATAGTGAAAATTTGCTATTTTTGGCCAATTTTTCCAAATACAATAACTTTTGAACAAAAATAGACTTTTATATACGGTTTTTTGCATATGACTGCAAAAATACTATATTTTCTGATTTAAAGTGAAATTTGACAATTGACCCTAATTATGACGTCATAATTTGACGTCAAATGTGAGAAAATTAAAAAAAAAATTAACCTTGTTTGTCTACTACAATTTTTTGTGCCAAAATTTGCATTTATTCACTAAAATTGTTTTATTTGTTTAAAAACATCTATTTTCCTTCCAAAAAACATTGATATACTACATTAACATAAATGTTTTGATGACGTCAGCATCTTTTCGAAAATATCAAAAGGTTGCTATTTTGACACTAAATGGGCTATAAAAATTTTTAAATAGGGTTATTTACAGTAAATTTGGTATACTAGTCCATGACAACATACAAATTAGAAATATGTGTTTTATTAGATTTTGGAGAAAAAAAAACTTTCAGACACCCTCTGAGACGCCCCATCATACCTTCCAATGGGCGTATGACACCCAAATTTTGCCAGCATAAAGGTAAATAAAGTCAAAAAGTTTCAAAACTAGGCGAAAAGGTCGTCAAAAGTTATTCAAGATAGTTTGGCAGGGGGTAATTTTACCCCCACCCCCATGCAGAATAGGGTAGGCTCTAGCTAATCCAGGTTAGTCAAAAAGTTAATTGTTTCTAAATAAATGTACATATCTCTTGTTAATGATTTACATAAAAATTTAGATTATATTGAACGATATTGGATTAATGCAATATTGCATGATATTTAAATTTTAGCTCAGAGGTTCAATATATAACATTGTAAAACCGTGTATATAGAAATAAAATGCTAGATATGCAAAATATTAGCCATAATGCAAGGGTGAACATGAACAAGACATTAGAGGTAATAAAAAGACCAGTATAATTTAATATATAACTCAATATCTTTTTTTAAGCAATCTTATCTGTTATCTTCCACGGAGATGCCACCGACCTCATCTTCCTTGCCAAATCCTTGTTAGGGTGATTTTCCCGAAGATCAACATGGACAACTTCTTGGCTCTCCGATGTTGCCGCTTTTCCTTAAATCCGGCCAATTTTCATATATTGCGTCTTAAGTGATATCGGCTCAACATTGCTTCTCATTTTTTCAACACATTCTCTACGATCGGAGAAAAGCTAAAATAAGAAAACGGCATAAATTCCAAAACATGAGAATGTGGAATCCTGTTAAGTTGGCAGAACGACATAAATTTCAGAAACATGAGAATGTGAAACCCTGTAAAGACGGCAAGCATAATACCTCACTAAATAACCTCTTTGTCTTACCCCAGGTAAGCATAGTCCAGTTAATAAGGCACTGGAAATTGCCAGGACAAAATTCTGGGACCATTATAAGTATAATTCTTCTATGTACTTTTAAATCTGGTATTTTAGCACCAAAATACGCCAAAATCGATAAAAACTAATAGTAAAAAATGCTCCTGGAAATAAATTAATGATTGGATTTCGATAAAATTTTAAAAAAACGTTGATTTTAGGCCTGAACAGGGCAATTTTAGGCCCAGTACCAAAAAACGCGAATGGATTTTAAAATCCGGCTCTGTAACTTTTCTGACCTAGAGATGATAACTTCAATGCAAATTTTAAAAACTAATAAACGCGGTTACTGAGAAGAAGCGCTTCGAACGGTGAATTTAAAGGACTCCGTCGACGATGCCAGGAGTCCAAAAACAAGCCAACCTAGACTTAACTTACCCTCCTAAACCTTAATCACCCAAGTTGTGCTCATATTAAAGAGAATAAAAAATTATGAATAATGCTTTTTTCGTGTAAGAATCTATAATTGAGATATTCCTTGCTGATGTCAGCATTATCTAAGTTACCATGTGTCCTTACTACCTCAAAATGGGCAAACAAAGAACTTTCAAACTAGAAAAAAGAACTTGTGGCTAATAGAACTAGAGTTAATAATGATAAGGAAAAAACAATAAATAAGCTAGTTATTAAGTTTATGCAATACAGATCGTTTCAAAAATTGAGTATTCTGAATTACTGAGAGTGTTATGTCTCGTTCAATGTTAAGGTTTACCATCCACCCGACAGCCTGGGGGTCAGATAAAAAATTGTGGTCAATGTCCAGGGGCTGGGAAAAAAAATTTCAAACAACTTAATAGTGAATTTCGGGGGCGAAAATTGGGCTATGACATAAAATAATTGTACCTATAAAACGGTCGGACTTCGTGGAAATCGGAAGGTATAAGGTCATTTTATCGAACCAGATTTAAGGAAATCTTAAGGTTGAAGGTGAGTTTGTTGACTTCCGAAGTCACTTTGTTGCTATTGGCCTTAAAATCGGATGGCAGAAGGTTAAACTAAGAAATAGAAAGGTGAAAATCTTAGGGGTGAAGGTATTTATAAGTATATGAAATTCCTAAGGTAGAAGGTATGTAGTTTGAGGTTCGACCGTTTCAGAAGGACGATTATTTTCTGGAATAGCCCATTATAAAAATTACTAAAAAAGGCCAATAATGACTATTCGAAGGTGTTCATTTTTTACCTAAAAAGTAGGGGGCCGGGAACAAATTGTGAAGGTGAATGACCAGGGGGTAAACTTTACCCTGGTGAATGCCTGGGGGCTGGGAACAAAAATTTGGTGAATGCCTAGGAGCCTGGAAAAATTTTGGTGAATGCCCGGGGGTTGGATGGTAAACCTTAATATTGAACCAGACATTATGGATAGTAATTTTTATATTGAATTTTTTACATCAATTGTTTAGCCTAAAACAGGAAATTTTTGTTCAGATAGACCGGGGACAACTTAATAGTCAATTTCGGGAGCGAAAATTATAAAAATTACTAAAAAAGGCCAAAAATGACTATTCGAAGGTGTTTTAGCATTTTTTAGTGAAAAAGTAGGGGGCCAGGAACAAATTGTGAAGGTGAATGACTGGAGGTAAACTTTCGCCTGGTGAATGTCTGGGGGCTGGGAAACAAATTTGGTGAATTCCCGAGGGCAGGGAAAAATTTTTGGTAAATACCCGGGGGTAGGATGGTAAACCTTAATATTGAACCAGACATTATGGACAGTTAAGGGTAAAAGAGTCATCGATAAAATCAATGTCATTAGCCAACTTTGTATATTTTAGGGGCCTGGGGCGAGTCAGCCCAAAATGTCGAAAAATCCATAATAGGGAAAAATAGTCTGAATCAATAAGTTTTATCAATATACAAAATTTTAGCATATTCGGAACAATACTTTTCAATAAAAGTGAACTAATTTTGATTTTTGGCTATTTTTGCCTGTTTAGTCAGCCTGGGGAGAGTGGAACAAAATTTTGAAAAATCCATAATAGGCAAAAATAATCCTAAATAATTAATTTTATCATTACACAAAATTTTAGCCTATTCGGAACAGTATTTTTGGAGAAAGAGTGAAATGTTGATTTTTAGTATTTCTGCCTAATTTAGGGGCCTGGGGCGAGTAAGCCCAAATTTGCCTATTTTAGAGTCTTGGGTGAGTGGACCCTAAATGTCAAAAAATTTGAAATGTGCAAAAACAGTCCGAAATAATAAATTTTATCATTATACGAAATTTTAGCCTACCTGGAAAAAAGGAAAAGGGGAATAATGTTGATTTTTGGTCATTTTTGCCCGTTTTGGGGCCTGGTGCCTGGAAACAAGAATTTTCCCGAACATGCAGTTTTCGCAGGATGATAAAGAATCCTCCCTATTAGTATCATGCAAATAAAGAAATGTAAGGTGTTATTCATTAAGCACAGAATAGGCTTTAAAATGCTTTTTATTTCATGAAAAAATCTAAAAACTATCATGAAGTTATGGAACTTTGAATTCAGAAATTCTAAAATGGGAATTTCCCAACAGTGGCTTGTCCTTAGGGAGCGTTATCCAAGATCAGCACAACACGGGTTAATAGATAAACTACTGCCCATGGGCGCTTGGTGAATTCCTCTACCCAGATTTATTCATGACAAGGCCTGCTTTATAAAAATCTTTACAATACTAATGAATAATACTTCAAAGTACCAAATGTGATTGTTAAATGTAGATTTTTTTGGTTTACAAAAAGTTATTTTTATTGGTGTTTTGGAAATGATTTCCAATGAATTATCTAGACATAATTGTTTGGTTTTACTTTAAGTAATTTTCAGTATTACAGTAGTATACAAAAACTTATTATATTTAGTATAATTTATTTATTTAAATTGTTTATTACTGTATTAATGGAATTGTTTGAAATTGAGATAGCATTCTTAAAGGGATTCTTAAGTACTCTGACAAATTAGGCTCATATTAAGGAGAATAAAAAATGCTTTTTACTTCGTGTAAAAATCTAAAACGGTTCTCGAGATATATGAGTTTTAAATTTTCAGTGTACCTGCGAACAGACCCTAATTTGGGAAAATTATGACATCAAATTTGGTATACCCTGTTTTTAACAATTTTCTTTCTTTCATAATTTGAAAAGTTGTGCTTTGTTTCAATTAATTTTTGGCAAGGTTGTAGTCAAAATTGAAAATAACAAGAATTTGCATATTAATCTAGGCCGAATGTCTAGAAGACAGATAACCAGTGCTGCATTATTGTCATTAGATTAGTACGATCAAAAAATAATAATTCAATATTTCCTTAAATTTATGCAGCAAGAAAGAATAATTTTCTCATATTTTTTTGTAAATAATAAAAAATAAAACAGTTACTTTTATGTATATTTGTTATACCTATAAACTAGTCATGACTGCGGGACCCTCGATAGGGGGATACCTTGTTGCATAACACCGCAGCCCAAGGTTCCCTACCAACTCTCATATGATAGGCCTATAATGGCTAGATTCTGTAACAAATTAAAATTTACCCTCTTCTCTAAAACAAACCAAAATCAAATCCACTCAAATTCAAAAAGAAGCATAAAGAATTCATGGTTTCTACTCAAATAAACTTTGTGATGAAGCATTATTATCAAATCCTACTCTACAGCCAACCTTTGACAACTCACCTACATCTACGAAATCTGCCAAAATATAAAATGGATTATAATACGAACGCTAATCAGAAGAAGGAGACTTTCTGTTTAAATATCAATTGTTTGCAAACGAATTTAAAGGATACGAATTGTTTGGCTGTCATATAAATCAGGTGGAAAGATTTCCAGTTTAAATGGTTGCTATATACCTCGCACAAGCTATATACCTCACAGCAGTAAGACAATTTTATGAAGAATGCAATGTATGGAACAGCGAAAGCAGAGAAATTGCAGTCTGATTCTTTTACATACCTCGCACAAGCTATATACCTCACAGCAGTAAGACACAATTTTTTGAAGAATGCGATGTATGGAAGAGCGAGTGCAGAGAAATTGCCGTCTGATTATTATAAGAAGATGTTATAAAATAAAACAACAATGCTGTAGCTAAAAATCAATGGAACAATCAAGGATTTACTTTCAATTTCTACTAATTCATAACTCAACCAAACTTATCATAACCTACTTACTAAGATTTTTCAATCCCAAAACCACAAAAACTGAAACAAGAACTAATCACTGTTAGTCATGTAGGTCTGAACTTCTCTCAGTAGCCTACTTCACTACAACTCACACTTTCAACTCTTCTCACAGAAAAAAAACACCAACAAACTTAAATGAAACATTTTTTATATTCAACGCTATATCAACACCACTACCAATCCACACAGCTTAAACAGTTTAGAGATTACAATAAAAATAACTTATTATAGAGAAAGGCCTAAAACACTTCAAGACGTCTCCCAGAAAAACACATGAATAAACCGATAACCTCTGCTCTACTGTTACACCTAGAATCTAGCCATGACCGCGGGACCCTTGATAGGGGATACCTTGTTGCATAACACCGCAGTCCAAGGTTCCCTACCAACTCTCATATGATAGGC
>JAUOBW010281318.1:0-10656 GCA_032360285.1 Lepidozona retiporosa | reverse complement strand
AATAGATATACGATTTATATCTAAACATTTGAATATTTAAGCATATTATATAGATATATCAAAAATCAAGTATTTTGAGTGGTCGAGAGCTTTCGGGCAATGCGTTTTTTTTTACAATGATCGAAACTCATCCCTATTAACATCATGCAAAAAATTAAAAAAATCTAATGAAGAGCTTATGAAAAATCTTGAAAACCTAATTTTTGGCCATATATGGCGGTGTGGCTTGGGCCCCAAGAAATCTTATAAATATCAGGCTCTGTCATTTTCTGCCCTTATAGCCTTCTATTATCAGACAAAAATTTCAGAAAAAAACTAATGAACATATTCTGAGAAAAAACTTCTACAGACTGATGGACGGACGGACCAAACATTTTATAGGACCCTTCGTTGAACGTATGGGATCTTACCTAGCAATTCCCCTAACAAAAGGGATACATACCCCAACAACCAGGGACTGATAAACAGCGAGATATCGTACATTAGCTTAAAGAATGCTGCTAAGAAACATTTTCTTCCATAACATTTGTAAAGAACTTTTGAAATCGATGGTTTGTATTTATGGACCAAAACTTCCTCGTCTGGTATATGTGAGTCTTCTAATAAGTCCTTTGCTTCTGAAGTTTTATTAACAGGTTTCCTTTTCTCTTTAACTGAAACCAAAGGGCTCCTAAAATCGAAAGATGGATTTTTTTATTTAATGGCCATCTATTGCGTAAAACATCACATTTAAAGTAAACACTATTTATGCTAAACAACTATAGATATGTTTTGTTGCAAGTCCAATTGGAAATAAATGAATAAAACTACTCAAATTTGTACAATGTTCTTTCCACAACCAATGTCAAAATCCAATTTCTAAATTAAGTCTTATTCTACAAATTTTAGCTTAAAAAGTTAGTACTATTGTTATTGTTTACATTATACCTCTGTGTCAGGCTGCCCTGTAATATCCTGTTAACCAACGGAACGAGTACGCACAATAGTCAGCTGTAGAAACAAGCACAACAATAAGAACATAGATGATCAATAATAAGAGAGACAACAATAGACAAACAGAAATATAGAACACACACTAAGACAAAAGGATCGAAGGATCAAACATATTCATTTGCACACACAGACACCACGCATGCACACAACAACGAACAACATATGCACAGCACAACTATTCAATACATACATCATAAACTGCACCTACTTGCACACACTATCACTCGTAAGTTGATTTATTGTTATACATTACACGCACGTCTGACTGGAAAAGAAATCAAGTCAACAAGACGAATAACGATACCAGCCACTATTACATAATGTAAATATCACAACTGAGGTTGTAGATAAAGATATACCACTGCTATTCAGCAAAGAAGCTATGAAAAATGCAAATGTTGTAATAAACTTTGAGGAAGACAAAATAAGTATTTTCGGAGAAGATCAACAAATAAAATTCAGCTCGACCGGCCACTACTGCATTCCAATCAGTAGGAAGATAAATCAACAAATAGACCTGAACACCAAAGAAGAATTATGTCTAGTTGCACAGAATATAGATAGCGATGATAAGAAAAAGACAGCGATAAAATTACATAAACAGTTCGGACATCCAGACACAAAACGACTGAAGAATTTGCTAAACAATGCAGAAATAAAAGATGACGAACTAATGAATATGATCGACCAAATAACAGAAAGCTGAATTTAATGAATCAAATTATACTCACACTAATTCTAAGTCCCTGAGTAAAAGGATAACCTTCCGATAGTTGGGTATTCATAACCCCAAGGAAAGGGAGCTCTGTCCGTGTGTTTTTAGACGTTAGTTCACACGGCAGACGAAAACTACATCACTGAAACTTGTGAAGGACTTTGCTAAGACGTGGACCGTTTACTGAACAAAACAAACAACAATCAATGAAAAAATCACTGGCGTGCAATCCCAGACGTGAAGAAAGACGATCAATAAAAAACAACAAAGACTTGACGACAGATATTTACTGCTAATTTATACACCGCTATTTCAACTCGTGGGGCTCCAATCTGGAGCTCCCTGAGGTATCTAGTTTTGTTGTTTACTTTCTTATTATTTGTTTGAATTCTGTTTGGTCTACGCTATTTGGGTCCTGTTTGCTTCAAGACAGGCATTGGGCGAAACACTTTGGACCAGCTGTACACTTAGTTTTGGAACTTTGTGTGCAGCTGACAAGGTATTGGTTTTAATCCTGTTTGTTAATCCAGTTTTACTTTTCTTTCCATGCGAAAAATGTCGACCAAGGGGGGGAATTACCAAAATCAGCACCCAACAATTAGTCCCGAAGAACTCGCAATTAGGGAATCCATTATAGCAGAGCTATGTGCTAAGGCTCCAGACAAAACTGTTCGAGATTGCATACGTCTCTATGACCCTTCTAAACGAACACATCAACTGATTAAATTATTTTCTCAAGCCCTAAAGCAAACTCTAGTAAACACTATGTCTTACCTAGGTAGGAAAGGGGTAGAAAGCCTTAAAAAACCAAAAATAGTGCATGAACTAATATGCCGAATCCAAAACCTCTTTTCTGATACATGCAATATATGTGGTGAAAGTTATACAGTCAAATTAAACGATGAACCTTTTTTATCTTGTGTAATATGTGGTCAGGAAGTCCACAAACCCTGTTTTCAAAAATTAGTACCTGAATGCAAATCACCCCTTAATATTAACCCCTTAAATCTCCCTGGGATATATTACATCTGTGGTGTATGCGAAGAAGATACAATACCAAATATGTCTAGATCAGTTGAAGATAACACTGACCATACACCAACCACCACAAAGCCATTTTGTATAGAAACAAACATCCTAGTTGAAAACGAACCTCAAATTGATAATGAAAATGACCCATTTTCACCAATAATATCAGAAGGTCTAAATGATTTTATTGAAGAAGACACAACTGAAACTACTCGTCTCCACTATATAAGTAAAAAAAGACAAAGAGAAAATGAACTAAAACTACCCATAACATCCTCGACTGTCACAACCAATTCACTAAAGGAAACAACAAATACAAATATTAGTATGCATAATGTAATTAAAGTACCTAACAATGAAATTTTTCAAGAACACATTTGTACCGAAAAAGACCCAACCAACATTAGATATAATATCAACAAAACACTAACAAATAAAAACCATACAGAAAACAACCCACCAAACATCAATTCTCCGAAAAACACTTCAAAAAAGAACATTATTTGTAAATTCCATATAAAAGGAACCTGTAAGTTTGATCGGAAAAAAGAAAGTCAAGACTGTCCCTATGACCATCCGACCCCATGTCAAAAACTTATGTCACATGGCACAAATGAACCAAACGGCTGTAATCTTGGTGATAAATGTCCAAACTTTCATCCAAAGATATGTAGGACATCCTTAGAAAAACGAGAATGTCTCTTTGAAAATTGTAAATTTAAACACATTAGGGGTACAAAACGTAATCCTACTGTAAAAAAACTAAAAAAGCCTCATGTTACAAACACTAACTCACCAGATTTTTTAGAACTATTCCGCCTCTTGGAGACCAGACTCCTGGAGGCAATGGATTCAAAACTGGCATCACACAAAAACAATCTCACTTTTCAACCACCAAACATCAACCAACGATTTCTAAATCCACCTCCACTTCAAAATGGCTACCAAATACAACAACCACCTACAACTCAATTCTACCTACGACCACCACCACCATTACCACAAACAACATTCTTCCATCCCTCACAACAACGGCAGCAGCATCAACACAGACAAATGCCAATGTAGATAACAATAACAAAAACAAAAAACAAAAAAATTTATTAAATCATTTTTCATATGTAAATATACAAGGTCTCAAACCAAAAACTGTTCCCTCCAAGGTACCGTTTATTGAAGACATTTTAAATAATCAAAAACAACTATTTATAGGACTCTCTGAAACTTGGCTTCATGACCATAAAGATGCAGAGGTCCATATAAATGGGTACAAAATATTTAGAAGTGATAGCAGCAGAAACAAATCTATAAAACGAGGTAGATTTACTGGAGGTGTTGCAATTTATGCACGTGACGATATCGCAACCACACTTGAGCCTATTTTAAGGTATAAGAATGCCGCCATGCAAATATTAGCATTGTATTCTGCGCATGAAGACTTACTAGTTGCTACAATATATCGCCAACCTGACGATCAAAAAGGTAACAACAGGTCTAATGCTACAGAATTTAAAGACGCAATTCAAAAATTAACCTTTGAAATAAACAAAAATTGCACTGGCAAAACCCCAGATATTATTATAGGTGGAGACTTTAATCTACCCCACACCACATGGCCTGAATGTATTCCTAATCAAAACTGTGGTAAAGATGAAAGAGATATGATCCTCATTCTAAACGAAATGATTGCAGATCTAAACCTAACACAAGTTATTGCATCCCCGACTCATATCGCTGGAAACACTCTAGATTTAGTTTTCACAAATAACACTAAGTTAATCCATAATACAACGATAACACCCCTACTTAGATCTATTTCACACCACTATATTATCGAAATCTCTACTGCATACAATCCTTTTAAAAATCCTAACAAGGAGAAAAATGAAATTCACAACTCCCCATTCAGCAAAATGAATTTCCAAAATGACAATGTCGACTGGGAAAAAATAAATCTAAACCTGAACTCCATAAACTGGAATGAAAAATTTAAAAACTTACCAATCGAAAAAATGTTACAAGAATTTTACTCTGTTTGCATCCAAGCTGCAACTGAGTACACACCTGAACGTAGCTCTTCCAAAAAGAACCAAAAGATTATTCCCCGTGAAAGAGTTATACTTATGCGACGAAGAAACCGCATCAACAAGCTACTTGTAAGAGTGACATCCCCAAGTAGAAAGTCAAAACTACTTAGTGAGCTGGTCGAGATAGAAAAATCCTTGATGAAATCGTATAAAAAGTCTTCTATCGAAACTGAACAAAAAGCTACCAACGCAATTAAAAAAAATCCTAAATACTTCTTTTCGTATGCAAAAAAATTCTCTAAAGTCGTAAGCACAATTGGACCCTTCCTGAATGAATCAGGTGATCCCATCTATGACGATACGAAAATGGCAGAAATGTTATCAAACCAATTCACTTCTGTATTCAGCATCCCAAAATATCTAAACGAAACAAACACCAACCAGAACCCACCTCACGAATCACTCAACGATATAAAATTTGAACCTGAGGATTTCATTAAAGCTATCGATGACCTCAAATCAAACTCTGCACCAGGACCTGATGGTTTCCCCTCAATTTACTTGAAAAAATGCAAGGAAAGCCTATCAAAAGCCCTGTGTATCATTTGGAGAAAATCTCTAAATGAAGGAAAGATTCCGGAAATCCTTATCAGTGCAATAATAACCCCAAAACATAAGGGTGGTAGCCAAGCTTCTCCAAAAAACTACCGACCAATTGCGCTGACATCACACATAATTAAGGTGTTTGAAAAAGTGATCAGAAAGAATATCACTGAACATATGGAGAAATATAACCTCTATAACCCAACTCAACATGGCTTTAGGCCAGGGAGGTCATGTTTAAGCCAGCTCCTTGATCATTTCGATATTATACTAAACGCATTATGTACTGGTTCAAATGTCGATGTAGTCTACTTAGACTTTGCAAAGGCATTTGACAAAGTCGATATCGGAATTGTCCTCCAAAAAATCCAAAACCTTGGAATAAATGGAAAAGTTCTTCAATGGATTAGTGCATTCCTCAACAATAGAACACAGACTATTTGTGTAAATGGCTCACTCTCTGCACTATCAACTATAATATCAGGTGTTCCCCAAGGCAGTGTGTTAGGGCCACTGATATTCCTTATTCTAATTGGGGATATTGATGCCAACATTGCAGATGCGATACTGTCCAGTTTCGCAGATGACACCAGAATAATGAAAGCAATAAATTCAAAAGAAGATATTGCCGTTATGCAAGAATGCCTAAACAAAGTGTACCGGTGGTCAGTCGAAAATAATATGCAATTTAATGACACAAAATTCGACCTTCTCCAATATGGTCGAAATACTGAATTAAAGGCTGAATCCCAGTATACCACCCCATCGGGAGCCACAATATCAAAGTCAACATCAATCAGAGACCTTGGTGTCTTGATGACAGGAGATGGCAAATTCAAGAAGAACTCCTCTAAAATTATCGAAGAGACTAAGTCTCTCTCAAGTTGGATTCTTCGTTCATTCCAAACCCGATCCCCAGAAGTATTACTGACATTATGGAAATCTCTAGTAATCCCAAAGCTAGAGTATTGCTCCCAACTTTGGGCACCTTCAAGTAAGGGAGAAATAGCCTCACTTGAGGTCATCCAATGTAGTTTCCTTAAAAAACTAAACTGTTTAAGGAACAAAACTTATTGGCAAAAACTAAATGAGCTGAAAATGTATTCTCTTCAGAGAAGACGTGAACGTTACCAAGCCATTTATGCGTGGAAGATAATAGAAGGCAAAGTACCAAACTTATCTTCACCACTCATCTCTCACAATCATATAAGAAAAGGGCGACTCATTAAACTACCTGAAGTTATATCCTCAGCACCCACAAGTGATTTCACCAAACTCCATGAAAGTTTTCGTTACAAAGCCCCCCGTATTTTCAATGCCTTACCAAAAAATTTAAGAGGCATGGGAAATTGTGACGTTTTGAAATTCAAAAGATCTCTTGATAAAGTCCTAAGCTCACTCCCTGATAGACCCCCTCTTCCAGGGTACCCTACTGATGATGATGGGAATAGTATTGTCAATATACTAAAAAAAGATGCTGCTTGTGTGTTAACTTCTATTTCAGATGAAGTGGAAGAATTCATGCAAGCTGACGTCGGCTGCGCACAGTTGGCGTGAGGATCAACACTCGAAAGAATCCACAAGTATCCACAAGTAAGTATCATATACCTCATATAAAACCCAACAATCTGAACTACCGAAATATCGCAGAAGTTTATAGGATAATGCAACTCGCCATATAGATGATCTGCAATGTTTATTTGGGGATTTAGATAAGTAATAAGTCAGTAAGTCTACACAGCTGTTTCAAAAGCCTTATATCGGAAATGACCTACTCAAATTTGCAGAAACAAAAACAACATTTTTGAAAAATGCATGTTAGATTTTTTATACTCAATATTTTTAAATGAAATAAAAACTATAGAAAAGATAAGAGATGTATGTTTCAGAAAATAATATATGTTTAGCATAAATATTTAACGAAGATTTAGTTTTCATCCATTGAAAATCGTGAAATTTAGTAAATTTCACAGACCTTTTGCTTTGTAAAATCTCAATTTTTTATCCATTTGTTTACATTTTTTTGCAGCTATTAGCTAGCTGGGTAGTTCCGGACTATAATAGTCCGGAACTACCCAGCGCATTCGACAGAATACAATCCTTTGGTCAAATTCTTAAAATATTTTTTTTTTCTTGTGTTCTATTTTTTTTTTAGAAAATTTTCTTTGCGCTAGCAAAATATTACCTAATTTCTTATTAAGTTCTTCTAGAGTAAAGATTTGTTTGACCGATATTGCAGAATATGCAATTAAATAATGAACAAAAAATTTATCGAAGTACCGAACCAAGTTAGCTAGCCGTTGCGAAAAAAAAATAGAGTTTACGGACCGACTGTAAATCTTCGCCAACGCTGTTCGAACTAAAGTTCTATCACATGACTTCTGCAAAGCAACTCTTTTTTATTATCAATTTCAACTTTATTAGTTATTTTTTATTACTTTTAATAAAGCTATGAAATTAATTTAAGTACTTCGGTGAAGGAAACAATTATAAATCCAAATCAAGTTACAGAATTGCAATTGGTTATGTTTAAATGTTTTTATTGCCAGGTAAGTAGATAATGGAGCTCATTTCCGCTTGAAACACATGTGCAATTTCTATCCTTTGCCATTGGGTAGGTTCAAACTTTTCAAAAAAGGTGCTGACCGTTCTGCAATTTCTTGTGTATGCGTATTTTGCAGAATACAAACATAATTTCTAATTTCTGACTCCAAATTTTTACTCATTCAGACCAAAATCTGGAGAGCCATAAATGGAAAAATGACATATACCATTTTTAGCAACTTAGTTCTTAGTTCCCGCTGGTTCAATTAGTTTTGAGATTCGACAATATTTAACTTTGTGTTTCTAAGGGTTTCCCCCCTTTGGAGCCAGAAGCATGCACATATTCTGCAAAATAGACATTCTTTGTCTGCTTGGCAGTTGTAACTGACCCTTCTAGCTCCTGAACCAAAAAGAATCAAGGTATTTTTGCTGTGTAAGAGTTAATCATTTTTTGAACAGCAAATCACACTTACTGTTTTATTTCCTGTTTTTTCCACTAGTTTAATTATTCATCAATTAGTTAATGTTTTTGGTACTCAGAACTTTTGTTACAATGCTTTTACATCCTGGGGAAGCAATGAAATAATTCCTTAGGGGCTGCTCATATGGAGGCGGGCTCGTCCGGCAATCGGACTCAGAACTCAAATCTGATTGGTTAAAGTCTGCCTCATATGAACAGTCCCTTTAAGAATTATTTATTAGCGCAACTGACCAGAATTTCAATGAAATGTTAAATGATTTAGTTAGACTTCTGATTTTATATAAATCACAATAAAAATTTAAATAGAAACTTAGTGACTGATAGAACCCCAGGACCTTTGATGCTATAACTGAATAAAGAATATAAGATTTATATTAAATTTTATGGCTTAAAGATTTTGACTTATAACTACGACATTTTTCATTTTTTATCCAGGATGGGTGTTTATGCAGCCAAGTGACCTGGAAGCATGTATAGACTTTGCAATACCCGGTCATTGTGGTGGTCCAGACTACATACAAGCAAACACTTCACAACTCATTACACAACCCAGTTCGACCCTTATCTCTAAAGATATCTCAGAAGTAGAGAACGAATTTACATTCTGCCTCAAAACAAAATACCTTTATAATATCAAAATTATTGGAATGATATTAGAGGATAAAAAAAATGCTGGCATATTAAAGATCAATCGAGGTAACTTGCGGTGGAATCTCGACAAATCAATTTATGCTTTCGTAACCAAACCGCCCAACGCATTGATTCATATATGTATTTCACAGAACCAATTTCCCTGCATTACGTCCCTTTATCTAAATGGTAATAAATTACCTGATGCAGACGAATGTACCAAACTCCTGCCAGGAAATATATTTCTCGGGAGTTCAATTGACGACATAAGTGGTGGTCGATTTCAAATAAATGATAGACAAGAGCTACACATGTCGCAGTTGTATGTTTGGAACCATGTTTTACCAACCGTGGAAATAAAAAAAGTCTATGAGAGAGGATATATAAAGAAAGAAGGACTTGTACTTAGATGGGAGGACATTTTAAATTTATGAGGTAACAAATCTCGTATTCGAAGATTAGTGAAAAAACTGTTTTAAAACCAACTGAAAATTCAACTGAATTAACCTTCTAGACAAGTTTTTGTTTGTGTGTTAAAAACACGTGCATTTAAATACTGATTTGTAAAGGCGATATTTAGATTCCTGGTCAAAAACTAAGCCTATGTACCAAATTTTTTATTTTTTATACTAAGGTGTGATTACATTTTTAAAATGCATTTAAATGGAAAAGTTTTGCACTGAATCAAATTTTTACAGTATACGTTAATGGGGGATGCATCGAGGGAGTGGGGGGTGTTTGTGTAGTACCACATTTTGAAAAAGGATGAAATTAAATTAGAGAAAATACTTTTTCATATATGAACGAAGCTAGCTTAAGACTATTATTAAGTAAAAAAAAGATTTGGGGCAAATTAGGACCCTTATTTCCAAAATAAATACCGAAATCAAATTGACATCAAATAACTCATGCCATCAAATAATGCCATGTCGTAATTTTGCAGTAGTACTTATATGGTTTTATTACCTTAAAATTGTCGTTAAAGGATAGTAAAATTCATCAAATGTAGAAGGTAGACTTTTGACAGGGAGCCCAGTGGTATTGAAATATACCGGGGGTGTCGTCTGAAGGGAATAACCATGTTTCATGGCCAGGTTGAGTTGTTTAGCCTTATTTGGCAACCTTCCAAGGAGATAGAAAGCTCTGGATAAACCCTAACCATATGCATGATGAGGTATTTACATACAATATGTATCTTATCTGTAAGCCTTTAAAAATTAACACACAGAAATTTTCGCACAGCATGTTAACTTCCTCATAGTTTTGATGCTTAAAGTGCTAGTACTGGGCACTGAATATCTTGCAACTGATTTTTAATGATTTTCTGGTAAATTTTTTACTGATTTATTGGCTGAAATGGAAAGACAGGAAGGACATCCTACTCAGTAAAGTACTGTGGCAGAAAAGGACAACCTGTTTAGTATCTTGTTCAAAACACGCGGCCGCATGTCCTGTTTGAAACAAGACACGTGGCTGCATGTCCTATCTTAAACAGAACACGCGGCCGCATGTCTTATCTTAAACAGAATAGGGGCTAAAATCAAACACGCGGTCACGCTTCCTATCTTACTTAAACAGAACACGCGGCCGCATGTCCTATCTTAAACAGAACACGCGGCCGCATGTCTTATCTT
>JAUOBW010281207.1:0-10657 GCA_032360285.1 Lepidozona retiporosa | reverse complement strand
GATTCTTCTCGTCGATGCAGCTAATGCATTCAATTCTATTAATCGAAAAGCAATGTTAAATAATATACCTTATCTCTGCCCAGCAATGGCTACTTACGCGTTTAATTCATACTCTAGACCATCTAGACTATTTAATAAAGAGTTAAGTTCATCAGAGGGTACCACGCAGGGTGATTTGTATGCTATGCCTATGTACTCAATTGAAATTACACCGTTGCTCAGTAATATTAAAAATGTACATGTGAAACAGGTCGGTTTTGCTGATGACTTAAGTGGGGCAGGTAAAATAGAACGATTAAAATCCTGGTGGTATAATATTGAAAATCTTGGCCCACTTCTTGGTTACTTTCCTAAAGCAGAAATATCCTTGCTGGTAGTGAAGCCTGAGCATTTTGACCTTGCGAAAAATATATTTTCTAATACTAACGTCCAGATTACAACTGAAGGACATAAGCTTTTGGGAGGATTCGTCGGAACAGATGAAGGAAAGGATAATTATTTTCATGAAAAAGTCGAAACGTGGATATAACAAATTACGAAACTATCAGAAATCGCAAAATACGAGCCCCAAGCCGCATATACAGCTTTCACATCAGGATTTAAGCACCGTTTAACTTACCATATACGAGCTATACCAAACACCGATAAGTCCCTAAGTAAACTGGATAACATAATCGACACTAAATTGATCCCAGCGTTAACCGAAAATTATCAACTATCAGAACGAGAACGACATCTACTATCTCTTCCAGTTAGGTTTGGCGGTTTAGGAATACCAATTTTTGCAAACATGAGTAAACAAGAACACGAAAACTCAAAACTTGTATGTGAACCATTAGTCAACAATTAGACACCTTTTCCGATGTATGTTTTTACTTTTGATTATGAGTAAATAGGGTCTGGTGAACAATATTCCGTTTGGTACTTTTTTTGGAGAGGCCCTCGTTTAGTCACGTGACTCGGCCCAGTCCCACTACAGACAAAAATTATTTTAGTGCTCGTTGGAAAGATAATCAAAAACTAATATTTAAATGTGCTTTTAACTTTTCCGCAATCCATTTCCTTCTTAAGATATTTCACTTTGAAATTTTAGAGAACTCTGGGGTAATAAAATAATAAAAACGAACTACTACTACGTTAATACAATTAAAGATGCTTTATGCGACAAATTTTAGATAAAATCTATTGTTAAAAACATTTTTTTATCTAAATTTTATTTGCTATCAGGTCCAATATTGAAACGGCAATGTTATTGTAATATGGTGTTGTTGGTAATGAGACTAGATTCGCCACAAAGTTTTATTACAGTCCTAGAATTAACATTTTTTTTCTGTCTATTTGAGCAGTTTCAATTTTTGGAGTCAACTTTTTGTTGTGACTCTTTATAATTATGCCTATATTTTTTGTGCAACTGTAGCTAAATTTATTTGTGTTGCGGTTGAAAATTGTGTTTTATTTATTTGAGCGAAGAAAGTGTTTGTCAAATAAATTTAAAAATTTCGTTACAATGTTGGTCAATACGTTTTTATTAAATGGGGAATTGAACCATATTATTTTTCGTTTTCTGGTTCTTTTTGTTTTTTTCATGGTAATATTTAAGCTCAAAGTTTTTGTATCCGCTCTTTTTTAGAGTTTGAACGAATAAAATTTGAATTATTAAATATTTGCTCACTGGAGGAATTTTGGTTTAATCTATTGTTTGTAGAAATTGGAATTTGCTTTAAAATTTCGGGAGGATATGGTTAGAATCAGTGTTGATATATAACAAATTACCATTTAGCTTTTTGTAAGTCTGATAAGAATTTTCTGTTAAATTAAATGTCATATCAAGGAAATCTACTATTTTTAGATTAACATCAATTTCTATTTAGAAGTCAATTTTTTGAAAATTTCAATTATTTCGTTTTGTCTATTCGATGTCCGTTCTTATTGTGTAAGACAATAAGGCCATCGTGACAGTAAAGGCCAATATCGTTTTTTGATATTTATTTTTTTGTCATTGAGTCTAAAATGTAGAGTCGAACTAATTCACGAGTTTCTGCCTCGTCAAAACTTTCCATTGTTACGTCAAAACAATCATGGCTGTCCTTTTTCTTCCATGATTCGTTTTTAAAAAATAGTAGGGTTTTCGTACAGTGTTTTATAATTCTAAGAATTTCGGCACTAATTTCAGTGTCTTTTTTGGCAAATTTGATAGTGTCTTCTAAAATTTGTTTCGAAATAGAAGGTTAAAATTCTCTGATGTCTCATTGGAGAACTTTTTGGGTTGTCTTTTATTTTAGAAAACCACGCTATTGGGTCAGTGGTGTTTTTCCGCTGATTTAGTTTTAGTTCGCCTCGAATTGTTGTAATTGTTTTGTCCAAATATGTTTTGCTAACATGTCCAAGTTCAATTTTAGATGGAATTATTAATCTAAACGGTAGTTTATTTTGAAAATTGTCCTTGTGATCTTTTAGTGTAATGTGTAATAGTGTAATTCACAATTCTGAAGCAATTTGGCATCTGAGTTTGCTAAACTTTCGATGCGTTGATCTAGATTGAAATTTTAGCTATGTTTTTACTTGAAAAAAGTTAAAAATCTCGAATGCTTTATCACCAACACAATTCATTTATTTAAAGAATTTAACATATTATAATTTTGACATTAACAAAAAAAACTTGTTAAATTTTAAATTTAAATAATAAATTATCTAATAATTTATTACAATTAATTAATTTTCAAAAACCCGTATGCAATTATTCCAAAGAAAAAAGGTAATGCATATTAAAAAGATCAACCAAAAAATCCATTTACATGAAACATCATGTAGTAATTTTATAGTTAAATAATCTTATTTTATAGATCTTATATTGCTCGATTTTTTAACAATTCTGAAGAACTTTATTGTAATAATACATACACTAACAATTTAAAAATAAGTAAATAAGAGCACTGATTTTGGATAACTCACCCAACTACAACTAAGATTGATTAAAGCTGATTTTCTATCAGAATCTATTTTTGATATCTATCCCTGGTAAAAAATCAGCTCTATCGTACATGGTTAATTATTTACGGGACTTCAACTTTTTTAATTTTAAATTTCGCCAACTTAGTTCAAACTATTTTTAACCAACTTGGTTCAATATTCAACTAGGAATGAAAATGTTAATTACTCAGCATAATGAACATAATGTGTATAAAAATATGGTATACGGTCAATTATCTAAAAAACGCCTCGATGGCACAATCGTATTTTTTAAAAAGCGTCTTCCCAAGTAAGAGGAGCTAATTAGAAAATGGTACTAGAATACATTAAATGAACAAAAAATTAAAAGTGATGTACTCGTATAATAATTCAACCCAAATTCCTTTATTTTTTTGTGTTTTCTAACAACTTTGTTACTCTGTAGCTTAGTGACTGCGCGCTCGTCTTGTACGCCAAGGTAGATCTCAGGTACGAGTTCGAGCCCCGCCTGTGCCACTAGCTACGGACGATCCTCTGTAGATTTACCGACAAGATGCTTCGCATTTCACTCCAGGTTCGCCTGGAAATTTTTTTAAAAAAAATCAACAATAAAAACTTAATTTCCACGGTATCGTGCTGTTATTAGTTATTGTTGCTCCTTCGATCGATGCCTTGGGCCGTATGAAAATTTTCTTTACTTAAAGCACTTACTCTATATAATTTGCAATTTGTTCGTTAGTAAAATTTCGGTTACGTATCAATTTTAGGGCTGGTGGTGTCATATTCTTGTTCGCTTCAATATCTTCCATAATTTTAACAGAAAGGCCTGTTGGGGGACGGTGTAGAAACCGGGCAAACGTGACTTCACTTTCATAGGTAAGCAGTTCGCATTCGACTGGACATGTCTTACGAATTTCAAACTCAGGAAAGGCTTCTAAAAACAAAAGTTAAATTATATACTCAGTTATAGGGTGTGGTAGAATGGTTTAGGGAAGGGCGTGATGAGTTCAAATCATTTAATATAAGGGTTCTTTAGTTCAAATATTATTGTGTTAGTGTTAGGATGTTTTTTTAATTTTTATTTTATAACATAATTTTTGATTAACTTGGAGAATATCACACCTTGGTTAGTTACGGAACATAATAGGGCTTATATTATTATACAATTATATTTGTCTGAAAACTACAAACTATTTCTTAACCCTATCAGTACCGGGGCATGCAGCAGCCCCCTCCTGAATTTTTAACTGTGTCGACTAACCATTAAGCGGACCCGTCTAATTTTTTCTGACTTTTAGTAAAATTTTAAGGCGGTGTATCTCCAAAAATATTTTTTTTGTCGGCCGGCGGGCCCGCTGTCAGCGCCAAATTCACCAAATTCAAGCTTGAATAACCTTTTATTGGCATATATATACGTAATAATACTATAATTTTCATGCTAAATATTCAATCGTTTATCTTCTTATTACAATTACAATTTATTTTATCTTCATAGCATTCAAAATGGCGGATATTTGACGTCAGCAACATGTCAGCATAATTTTTGAGAAATTTTTACTAAAATACCCATATATACGACAATTTTTAATATTTTGACCTGAATCATTGCAAACAAGTTTGTTATAGTGGTGAGTAGTGGTGTACCAAATTTGAGTTCAATCGAATTTTACAAACCGGAGTTATTGTCCGATATGCCGTTTTTGGGCATGCTGTTTCGAGCCCAAAATTTTGAAGTGAGATAACTTTTGAACGTAACTCCCATTGGGTTGAAATGTTAAGCATAGATAGAACTTCCTATTAACTCGCACTGCGCCTAAAATCAGATTCTAAAATTCTTTGTGGGGGAGTCCTAGCTCAATTTTAGCGTTTTTGTCAAAATGGTTGACTTTGAAACAAAATATCTGCCATTTTTAATGGAAAATATTAAAAAAATAATAACTTCCTTAATAAGTACATACAAATTCCTCTCACATGTTAAAAACACAATTTAAAAATATTATTTAGGAAAGAAATTAAAATTATTTGAAATTAGCGATTTTAAGACAAAATTTGACAAAAATATTTCTGACGTCATCGATATTTCCGCCATTATAGCATTTTTCGTATTTTTTTTCTTCTCTCGGTGAGAAAAACTCTAAAATAAGCCCGGTATTGACAGGGTTAAATACCAAAAACATAATAAGAAAATATCATCCATGAAAAAATCTACCGATGATAGAGTGCTTAGTCCACGCTCCTTGAGTCCTTGGTTCTATCACTGCTGGAGAGTGTAAGACAGAAAACATAGGTTTTGTAGGACGCGTTCGGTAGATTGATAAGGGTATGCTGATGATGTTGTTTATCGATAAATAATGTGAACGTTTCTATTTACTTTATGCATCGTTATAACCTTACCCACAAATTTCAAAATCCCCAGAAATGGGCACAATTCGTGAAAGGAAATCCCAAACCCAGTGGACAAAGGGAAGATTTGAATGATGTGTTGGACAAATTAAAACTTTATTGCAAAGATTTCGTGATTTGTCTATGCAAATGATTCTTGCCAACAATATATACATTGTAAATCAAAGTAGGTAAGGTTAATAATGTTATAAATTTACCTCGAGTTGGAAACATGCAACCGATTGTTTCTTTTAATGAGCAGTTTCGCAAGCCATTATCTACAAATGAATAAATAACCAATATTTATCTATTACTATACGATTCGAAAGATTCGATGGAAGTATTAAATATATTATGTGGCGTGTTTATAGGGCACTCTGAAGGGACACAAAACACGATCGTTATTTCAGAGAGCAGTGGGTAAACTTTGATACTCATAACGGCATTGGCTAAAAATTCCCTCCAAATTCGCTTTTTTAGCGTTTTCACTCATTATGGGTCACAAAAATGACCTTTTGGATCCATATTTACAAAAAGTGTATAAGAGCAGATTTGATCCAAATTTAAAGTCTGTGGTACTAAAAAAGCACCCGTATAGATAGAAATAAATATTCGAGCATCTCGACAAACAAGATATCGTATTACCAGACAAAGCATTAAATTATTTTCAAGTTTTTCTTTCTTCAGAGACAAAGCATAAAATAATTTAAATAATAAAATAGCTTTTCTCCCTACAAAGCCAAAATAACTTGTCGCAGACAGAAAAAAATGACATAGATCTAAATCAAAATTGCAAGAAAAGTCAAAAATAATGATAACATTATATAACTCACTTGCCATAAACGGACTTCTGCATCCACATTTCTCGCCGAGATAATCGGTAAGCCTTTCGTGTAAACACGCCTTTTGGTTGTATACATCGTAATATTTCAAGGGAACTTCCCCACATTTTGTTGAGTATGGTGGTTCAAGATTTTTCCTCTATAATATTACAATTTAAATATGTTAAAGTCCTTTTTTTAGATGATAGTATTAACAAGATCTAAAAGAATTTGCAAATTATTGCTCACCAATACTTGCAGATTGTTTTAACCCTATTCAGACTTTGAGGGTTACATTTGCCCGCTACTTTTTTGTCGACATCGATAAAGTTTAACTGCTAACGGTCTAAAATTTTCTTACTTTTCCTAAAACTATTAAACGGTTAATATGAAATCAAAATATCTTTACGACCGGTAACTTATTTTTGAACCCGCTGGCCCGTTTTCGGGGCCCGGTAGAGGTTGTTATTGCTATTTTGACCTTTAAATTTGCCAAGTTTTTAGCTTAAATATCATTAGACAAAGACAATCACCGCCCAATCAGAAAAAAACAGTAATTTAAAAAGTATTTGAAAGGATATATTTGATCAGTTGGCCGGATTTATGGAGAATAAACTATCTTCTCTTCTATGCGGATTTCACAAAGGAACACATCATTCCATTGTTAGACTACTCCATAAATCGAAGAGCTGTCTAGACAGCAAATACGTTACAGGCACAGTACATATTGATTTATCTAAGGCATACGATTGTAATTCAGCATCACTTACTTATAGCTAAACAAGCTGCGTATGGAATTTCTCATAAATGCTTAACTTCCTTGAATAATTATCTCAGCAATAGTAAACAAAGGGTTAGAACGGGGTCTTATTTTAGCTCATCGCTAGAAATAATATTTGGAGTTCCCCAAGGATCCTTATTATTTAATTATATTTTAAACGGCATTTTCTTATTTATTAGGGAAACAAAAATCTGTAACTTTGCTAAAGATAATACTCTCTATGCATCTGAGGACAACTTTGATAGAGTTGTTTTGAAACTAAATACGGATAGTAATTGAGTGGTTTAGACTCGCTAGTACCAAACCCAACTAAGTTTCAGATGTTTCTAGGAGTAAAATATATAATCCCAACTAAATGAACATATGCGGGAATTTAATCCTTGTTCAAGAGGAAGTTAAGCTCATAGGCGTCACACTAGATAATAAATTGACGTTTCCTCCACACATCCATACCCAATTTAAAACTGCTGATAATAAAAAAAAACGTTTTACTCCGACAACGAAAGCTTATGAGTTTATCCCAAGCAACTCTTATTTTTAATTCATCTATTTGTCACAATGTTTATACTGCCCTCTGATATGGATGCTCTGTCGGAAAACCGATATGACATTAATTATTAAAACTCATAAAAGAGCACAACGAGCCGTCTCGGGATGATTTATGACTTGATTTGCCAGAACTTCTCTTAACGAATAAGGGTACATATATCCACGGTAAACAATTTACAACTACTGATGGTTGAGGTGTTTAAATCAATAAATAAGGTAAATCCTGAGTTGATGTGGGAACTTTTTAATATTAAGAAACCCAGAATTAAATTAAGGGATCAATTAATTGAGATTCTGCCATCTACCAATACAATAGCATATGACACAAACACTCGCTTATATTTAATGCTAGCGTATTGTGGAATAACCTCCATAATAATGATAAATCCTTGAAATTCATTTCGCTATTAAAACATAAAATCAAAGCATGGGATGGAAATCCTTGTAGTTGCAATTTATGCAAATATTCTAATATTTTACTTTATTACTTATGGTTATTATTCTATATTTTATTATATTTGTTGGTTTTTATTAGTTTTTGAATGATTATGTAATTTAGTTAGATATGTTTTGGTTTAAATAGTGTTACTAAATGTCTTGCAAAACATAAACTGGTTTTATACGTAAATTTTGGACCTTGTAAGTGTTCAGCAATACTTTAACTCATATGTAATACCATGATAAATTTCAGGAAAGTTATGATGCGCTGGGTTTTCTACCAAAAACTGAATTTACCTCATTATTTGTTCAGGATGCAGATCACAGTATATTGGTGAAACAATACAGTCGTTGCGGAATAAATTTACTGGCCATAGATAAATAAACCTTTCAAAATGGATGTGGTATTATAAAGTAATACTTTTGGTATATATATTTGTGTAAAAGTGCCTTATATAGCAACATATTTAAAGAGTTGCCTTGTAGTGAGATAAAAAATGAAATTTTACAGCAGTATCTATTCCTAGATAGGAGAAAAAAGAGATAGAATATACGATATCGCTAAGTACTGTATTCCCTGTTTAGACCACAGGTCGCATATGGGATGAATAAGGAAGAAGGAAAGTCGATTCGTGGGATACAAGTGTCCCAGAGCAAGTGACGGATTATTTCACCCCATTTTCCTAGGAAAGGTTCCACTTATTTGTTGATAAGTACATCCAAGGAAGCAGGAAAAACTTTACCAGCTACCCTGAAGAGCATATAGGGGGGGGACCCCTCCCATCAAATAATTATTTTATAAATTCAAAGGGTTATTCCCCTTGTAACATGTAAATAAAAAAATTTAACTTAGAAAACAAATTTTATCTAAGAGAGACGTTGCAAAAATGATATTATTTATCATTTTTCGATTTGCGGTTCCCTAGAATTGCAAATATAAAGTAAATTATCGTAAAATTATATCACCTTTTGACTGTAAAAATCACCAGTTAAGGGGTAAGCTAGTCATATTTAGTCAAAAATTGATTTTATCCAACCTTTATTTCTGCCTTATAAGAAAATAATGCTTGACTTTTAAGCGCCCTCTAATAAGCGCCTTCTAAAATATCAATTTTTTATTGCGAAAGCAAAACAATTATAGATTTTAAGGCGGTCGCACGTTTGGTAAGTTCAGCGCTTATAAGAAATTCACTATCGGGACAGCGTTTTTCAAACGCGTCAAACTGTCAACCGATATGCATAATTTATGCAAAAAAAAATTTATGCAAAATCAAAATTCAAGACAAAAAATGTTGGGTTTATATAAAAGAGGTTGAAAAACTATTCAAGATTTTATTTTATTTTTTCAAAATTTGTTCATCGGTTCTCAAGTTATGCTCATTTCAAGTGTATTTAATTTTGCCTAATTAATTAAAATAATTAAAATCATACAAAACAGCGGTAATGATTTAAAAAAAAAAAACATTACAATACACCTATCGCGACTAAATACGTTTTACCCCTCTATATTCCCCCAGTCTCCTAAGTTTTTATTCATAAATAAAGTAGGTTGTTCGTTCTTTTATTTCCCATACGACATCAAATAAATTAACACACATAAGTAAATTATCAATATATCTCAATTGGGAATAAAATCATAAAAAGATTAAGTGCTAAAACAATAGGAGACTGGGGGAAACTTAGAGGGGTAAAACGTCATAAAATATTTTAGTAGCGATAGATGTATATAATGTAAATTATGAAATTCACAACAATGGAATAATAAATACATGAATAAATCTAACCCTTTGACACCCCATCTGGGGATCGAACCCGGGACCCTCGGTTTTTAAGTCGAGTGCGCTAACCACTGCGCTGGATCATTGCTAAGAGATTAGTGTTGGAATGTGTTTATTATTACCATTACCAGAGTTATCCTTCTCTAACATACGGGAGTATAAAAATCCATCTATAGAATCGGAACAGGGGACGGGTATGTGATGATTACATTTTATTTTGAATGAAACACCGTAATAAATCATTTTAAATTACATATTATATATTATAGACTCATGACCACATCATGATAAATGCTCTGGGCGCTTATTAGAGCAATTACCGTAATATATTTTTTTATAAAAAAGGTGTTAATACCTCTACAGTTTGCAGTTTCACAAAGGTCTTGTCTCCTGGGATCACCATAAATCCGTCAGTCATTATCGGCACTTCTGATTGGTCGTGGATAACCACTCTCATACCGGTATATATGTAACTGTCTAGCATTTCATTGCTATGGAGATCGAAAGTAAGTTCGTAACCGTAGTTTAAACCTTCGTGATCTACGGTTAATAATTTGTGCGGATGTTTACCAGAATTAAGGGTAAAACAAAGTTGGTCATTGTAGTTAAAATAACTTGTGAAATTTTGTTCTCCGCATGCGTTAGGGGAAACGCTTGGATCATTTTTGCTTATACTCGTGTTTCGACGAATCCAATCACAAAATGAATGCATTTCTTTAATCTGTAAGGAGGTGTTATATAAAAGAGAAGCTAGCTCATTCCCAGGAATGTCAAAACCTGGGTCTTGCCAGCTTTTTTGTAAAGGAAGACGGTGCTTTAGTCTCTTGAGTTGACTGCTTTCTATCGAAGTTCTGTTAAAATTATTGATTGGACAAAAACTAATAGCTGGAAACGTTAGAGAAGTTGGAAAATCAACCGTTGATAATGTACTAAATGGATACTCGAAATATTCTATAATA
>JAUOBW010281206.1:0-17407 GCA_032360285.1 Lepidozona retiporosa | reverse complement strand
AAGTGTTTTATGTAAAGTGTGTTTATTTTGTAGTAGTTTTTACGGTTTTTAAATAAAAAGATAAAATATGCTTTGTTATTGCACATACGAACACAGGATAAATGTATTATAGTATTTTATTAATATTATATTCAGGATTAGCAACCAAACGAAATCCACACTCCTTTGTTGTGGTTTGTTTTACGAAATATGAAATCGGCTTAAATAGCCTATCTGATAAAATATCTATTATCTAGCATCATCTACTATCATCACAAACTAACATAGGCTAACTAACAGATTAAACACTTTTAAATAAAATGGAAATAATGAATAATTAAAAGTGTGTTAAAAAAGCTTTTGTAATTAAAAGATGTGAGAGTTTTTACTTCATGTAAGTGATAGTTTTAAATTTGATACAATATGGTTACTTTTGTCATAAAGAAGGAATATTAATATTTTACAAAACTGATCTTACTAAATGGCATTCTTAGAAGAAAGCGGAGTCTTGGTAAGTGACCTTTTCAGTTGACCCCCTTCTATATAATCGTACAGTACCTTTAATACAGAACTTTGATAATTCCTAATATCCAATCGAGTTTGTGTAAAATGAGCATGGAATATGTTGACACAAAATTTTGGAATTGTTTGCCTGTTGAGAATTGCTCCATTTTATTTTTAAAAGTAAATTTTAGATACCATCTTTTTAACAACTACCATTGCTTCACAGAAATTATGTCACAAATATATATATAGTCACGAAACAAGGGTAAAATGATGAAAATCATCCGGAAATATCAATAAAACTTCCCCTTGAGGTGAGGTGAAATAAAATAGCAAAAATAAGGATTTTTGAAGGAAAATACTCCCACGCCGGAAAATCCCCTTCAGACAAGTTACGCTTTTTATATAAGCAACTAAGATTTGGCTTTAGTACCAATGTTGCTTTGAAAAAATACCTAAAATTTTACTAATACCTTTTTGTTGTTTAAATGTTGCTTAGTGAGATACAAAATTCCTGAATTTAAGAAGTAATTAATTAGTTAGAAATTCATTGAAATATTATTGCTGGACACTAAAAACGCAATTAACAAAAGAAACAGAAAATATACTACAAAATATTTGATTTTGGATAACTAAATTTGGTGTTTAGCATAGACAAATTTAGTAGTTTTTAGAGATTTTAGTACTGTTGCTTAGAAACTTGTTGCTTAACCCTATTCAGACCGGGCTATTTTAAAAGCGGTAAAAACCGGGGGGGCTCCGGTGCCCCCCCCCCCTACAAAAAAACTCTTAATGTACTTTGATTTTCATAAAAATTGGTACACAGTAGGCCATGATCTAATCTACATTTTGAAAGAATAGATTTTTTGAAAAAAGTCCATAATGGCGGAAAAATGATGACATCAGCATTTTTTTTGTCCAAAATACCGTTATTTTTTAAACAGCTCTAAAATTTTTCCCTTAAAAGATTTTGGTATGCTGTCTTTAGCATATGAAAGATAAAAAGACATATTTTCTGAAAAAATTTAAAAAAAAATCCAAAACGGCGGAATTTTGGGTCCAAAGTCCACTATTTTGAGAAAATCACTAAATTTAAAAAGCTGTTTTTTGGACCAGAGCGAGCTTGTAGTAGGATCTATATATGCTGAAAATTTCAGCCTAATATCTCTCATTGTTCAAAAGTTATCCAACTTCAAAAATTTGGGCCCAAAAAAGCATTTGGGACAATAACTCAATTTTGGGACACCCAATTTGGCTGAAATTTGGTACACGCCTTCTCCTAGGTAGATTGAATATAATTGGAAAGTTTAAGAACAAAAAAATAAATATGGCCATTTTAGTTAAAAAATGAAACAAAAATGCTGACATACTGCTGACGTGATAACTCCGCCCTTTTTAGAGATAATAATATTAAATAAATTGTAAATAGATGACAAAGGACTGAATAACCACTATGCAAAAGCTTATTATGCATAAATAAGATAATAATAAGTTATTTAACTATAAATTTTGCCTAATTTTAGCCAAAATATCACTACTGGGCCCCGGGAACGGGCCCGCGGGGTCAAAATTAGGTCACCGGTAAAAAAATGTTTTTTTGCACATTAACCGCTTTAAAATTTTAGGAAAAGTCAGGAAAATTCACACCGGCCGGTTAAAGACTCCGGTAACACCGGTTAATTTTCATGCGGTCTGGATAGGGTTAAAAACCATGTAACATTATCTAAAGGATGATACCAATACTTTGACAAGTATATAGGTAATCTCACGGCTGAGAACGACTTTGTCGAATTAAAAAGTATATTATTCAACACGCATAGCTAAAATTGAGGAACACCTCAAACATGAAAACTCGCCACAATCTGTACATGTAGATAATGTTACTAAATATAATAATAGCGATAATACGATAGTTAAACAATAGAAGGATCAAGTAAGATTTCTGAGAGAAGAAATTAAAAGTAGAAATGAAATTATAAGTATTCTCATTTCATATATCCCTTGTTATAAGCACAACACTTTGCAAAAAATTAAGCGGAAAAGACATAGGTAGAATATGTAGAATATGTAGAATATGTGTTTCACAAAAATACTGTACGCGTTGTTAAAAATAGAACGAAATTAGAAACTCCGACCTAAAGTCCTATGAGGAATTAAGTAAAACTGAAAATTCAGAAATAGTAACCCCTTTTTCTCGTCTTAGTAACTTGATACCAACAAAGTAGATAAAAAATAAGAAAAAATCAAAGACAAATAAACTCCTTTCAATTGAATAAAAAACTTTCTGAAAATTCTCGGGCGATAGCAAAAAAAATTCCTGGTGCCACAACTGCGTGTATGCATAACTATGCTATACCAACTATGGGTAAATGCCCGGATAAAGTAATTTTACATTGTGGGACAAATGATCTTAGTTCTGAGAAACAACCTGAAGTTATTACAACTGATATTGTCAACTTGGCTAAATCACTGAAAACTGATGAAAATGCGGTGTTGGTGTCTAGTATTGTTCCCCGTGGTGACAATCTGAATTCAAAGGCAAGAGAGGTTAATAATTTACTTTGATATAGATTACAGCGTATTAACCTAGGGTTTATCAGTCACGACAACATATTACCAGACAAACATCTTAATAAAAGTAAATTACACACTAAAGGTTCTGGGACTAATTTAAAATTGAAAGATATTTTAAAATTTTGTGATGAATGACAAGTAAGCAATCCGGGAACATCAACCTCAGAGGCATTATATAGTGAAAACCTCAGAGATCTGAGGTCTAACTATCCGAAGAATGTTATAGTGTCTTATATCAATATTAATTATATTAGGAATAAACTGCACGACCTTGATATTTTCTTACAAGGTTTTGTTGACGTGTTAGCTATTGCTGAAACTAAACTGGGTGACTCCTTTCCAGAGGGTCAATTCCTACTAAATGGTATCAAAAAACCGTATAGGTTTGATGTAAATTGCCGCAGCGGTGGTTTACTTGTATATGTAAATAGTGATATTCCTTCGCGTCGCATAGATCAGCACAAATTTAATTCAGATCTGCAGATTATTCCTATAGAATTAAGTCTGAGAAAAAGTAAATGGTTAATCATAACCATTTATGATCCTCCTAAACTAGATACTAAAACATTCCTTGACAATCTATCACTAGGTTTAGATTTTTATAGCACTATATATACTAACATATTAGTAATGGGTGATATTAACCAAGAACCACATACCCCAACAATGCAGCATTTTCTCAAATCACAGGATCTTCATAACCACGTGAAGATGAAATCCTGTTGGAAATCGCAAAATGGAACCTGTATAGACTTGATACTTTCGAATCGTAAGTTTTCTTTTCAGCGTACAGGGACAGTGGAAACAGGGTTAAGTGATCACCACATGCTAATATATTCAATGCTGAAAACAAAATTTGTAAAACTACCCCCTCAGCAATACAAATATAGGAGCTATAAAAATCTAGACGAAAGACAATTTTTAAACGACCTACAGTTAAACCTAAAGCGAAATATTATATTTCGATATAGTGATTTTGAAGCTATATTTAATTCGCTTTTAGAAAAACATATGCCACTTAAAACTAAATTCTTTCGTGCAAATAATAGTCGTCACATGTCAAAAGATTTAAGAAAGGCTATAATGAAACGCTCGCGTTTAAAACATATAGCCAATAAATCTAATTTACCATTTGACTTTGACAACTATAAAGCACAAAGAAATTTGGTTGAAACCTAAACCGTAAGCGGAAAAAGTCATTTTTTCATAGCTTTGATGTAAATCAAGGGGGGATAAAAGCTTCTGGAAAACATGCAAACCGCTTTTCTCTAAAATCGATGCTGTCGGTGAGAGAGTTATTCTAGTCGATAACAACGAAGTCATTGAAAATGATATAGATGTTGCTACTGTTTTTAATTGCTATTTCAATAAAATCACAGATTCTTTAGACATACGGTGGTTTGATGCAAATTTAAATCAAAACTTATCATTGCATCCTCCCGTTTATAAAGCGATTTTTTTTATTCGCACTCCACCCTAGTATTTATACAATCAGGAGTAAATTTGCAAAGGTCAATACTTTTTAATTCCATGATGTAACTTTTGATGACACTCTAAATGTGATTTTGCGACTTGATAAGCAAAATAAAACTGGTTCGAATATCCCTATTAAAATGTTAAAACTTGTGGCAAACGACGCAGCACATGTACTTACAGGTTGTTTAAATCAGGCTCTTGCTACTGAAATATTTCCAGACGAACTTAAGTGGGCTGACATACTCCCTATCCATAAAAAAGGCAGTACTACTAATAAAGCCAACTACAGACCTATTAGTCTTCTTCCAACTGTGTCAAAAGTTTTCGAGCGATTGATATTTGATCAATTGTCAATCTTTTTTGAAAAAACATTTTCGAAATTTCTGTGCGGATTTCGGAAGTACCATAGTACCCGGCATTGTTTGCTTAATCCATTAAATGATTGGCAAAAATGACTGGATGAATCAGGCAAAGTTGGATCAATTCTAAATGATTTATCTAAGGCTTTTGACTGTCTGCCTCATGACTTGCTCCTTGCTAAACTTGAGGCTTATGGAGTGGGAATGAAAAGCTTACGATTTCTATATAGTTACCTACCTACTAGAAAACATCGAGTTCGTATTAGTTCATATATCAGCGAGTGGCTTGAAGTCTTTCTTGGTGTTTGTTCCACAAGGGTCAATTATGGGACATATATTGTTTAATATCTTTATAAATGACTTATTATTATCTATTGAGAAATGTAAGATATGTAATTTTGCTGATGACAACTCAATATATGCATGTGACCACTTGCTTTCAATAGGTTTTGGACAAACTCAATTCAGACATCAAAATTGTGTCATAAATTGGTTCAAATCTAACTCTATGGTTGCCAATGCAGATAGATTCCAGATTATATTTCTTGGTAACACGGATGATAAGTCATTTAAATTGAATATTAACAATAAAATTATTTCATGCTCTGAAACTGTAAGATTGTTGGGGTAATTATTGATCATCAGTTATCCTTTATTCCGCAGATTATGGATATGTGTAACAGTGCAGATAAGGCTACAAAAGGGCTTTACGTATTAGGATTGACCTTTCTTATGAAACTGCAACTCTCTTATGTAATTCTTACATCCTTTCTAGGTTTGAATATTGCCCACTGATATGGATGTTTGCAGCAAGAAAGGGAACGACCTAATAAACAAAATCCACAAAAAAGCCTTAAGATCTGTTAATTTTGACTTTTCTTCATCCTTTGAGGAAATGCTTGAAATAACAAACAGCTCACTAAACCATCACACAATTCTGCATAAACTTGTAACTGAAATACACAAATCAATACACTCGCTCAACCCAGAATTTATGCGGAGATATTTGTATATAAAAAGTCTTTCCACGATCTTAGATCTGGAAAGACATTACCTATCGTGAAAGCAAACCAAGTAACATTAAGTTAGAACTCGGTTGCTTTCCGAGGCGCTATGGCATGGTACTACTTACCTGTTGATTTAAAGATGGCAAATTCGTTAGCTATCTTTAAAGAGAGGGTAAAAACTTTAACCCAAATATATCGCACCTGTAAGCTTTGTTCCTAGGTTGCTTTCTTGTCATCTTTGGGTATTTTGGTTAGTAGGGAATGGGTGGAAAAGGGTGTGGGGGGAGGTGGTTGTAATGGATGAGAATAGATGTAATATTTTATTTTCATATTTTGTTGGTGTAAATTAGTATGTGTGTTTATTATTTAATGCAACAAACTATTGTAATCTACCAACGTTAAATAAAGTTTACTAACTAACTAACTATAATGTGAGAGAGGAGTATGAAAGAAGGGTAAAGTGTGTGGCAAAGTCGACATTGTATGATGGCAATTTGATATATGGGGTAAATGCATGGGCGGTTGGTGTAGTATACGGGTGGATTTTAGTCTGGGGGAAAGACAGCTAAGACATAGGGATGTGAAAACTAGAAAGATTTTAACCAATAAGGGAGTTTTACACACAAGGAACAGTTTCGTCCGGTTAAATATGAAGAGGAATGTTGTTGAGAGAGGGCTGATTAGTATAAGAGAGTGTGTGAGGAGTGCATGATAAATGCATGAACGGAGGGTTATTGACAAAGAGTGAAGAGGCCTTTTATTTGTGTTTGTGGGGAGGAGATTGAGTCCGTAAAACACCTGGCTAGTTCATGTGAAAGACTATGACAACGTGAGTATAGGCGAAAACACGAAGGATGGCCGGAAGTATATTGATAGGTTTGTGTGAGGTGTAGGGTTAAGTGTGCGAAGAGGTGGTACGAGGAATTACTGGACGAGGTAAGAGTGAGCGAAGGTAAATTCTATGATATCTGGTGGGACAAAAGCGTTCCAATCACTAAACAATTATATTAAAATGGCCCAGATCTCGTAGTTATTGATAGAGTACCAGACGTTAAGTAATATTAGATTTCACTGTGCCTTTCGAGCAACGTAAAATTCACAGAAAATGATAAAATTGACTATTATTCGCCGCTAGCATTAGAAGTGAGGACATCTGATAATTTGAGTAGAGATTCAAAAGATTTGGAGGTGTTAAGATAACTGAAAACAATGGCAGTTATTTATCCTTATGTTATCCTTTAAGGTTTTCAGTTTGTACTTTTTTATACATTTTTATACTATTTTTATACATTTTCTATTCATATTTTATACCGTTTTTTTTGTATTTTAATTATTTATTAAAGGCTTTATTGTATCGTGCGTATTGAATTTTGATGCGTAGTCTTCATATTTAGGAGTTATATTAAGAAACGCCCAGTATATATAGTCTCTGGTCAACGATATTATTATCATTATTTTAATAAGAATCACAATTTTTCTTAGACTATGTTTTATTAATATCGACATATTTTGATCACTACATTGTTCAACATCTGGGTAAAACTATAATGTACACCTTAGTATAAAGTAAATTCTGAACTACAATCATGGACAAAATAGTTTGGACAAATACGGCAAAATACCCCAAATCGACTTTGTTTAATAGAATTACAAGGCGTTTTATCTGCCTAAATCGAACCCGAATCAATTTTTTCGCTTATGCGGCAATGGCTTCTTGTTGATCTAGAAATTAGACTTCGATGTTGAAAATTGAAAAATTTAAAGATTTTAAGTAAGTTTGCTAAAGGTAAACCCAAAGTTTTCCCCTGAGGGGTTGGCGAATTTAATTTGTACGACGCTTGTGGTGACGTTCGAATCGAACAAATTCTAAAGTCTAAATATATTTTGTCCATGATTGTAGGTAGTCAGTAACTGTCTAATATATATATACACAAAAATATGAATAAATTAAATTAAAATAGTTGGTATTTTATAGATGCTGAGTCTAAAATAGAAAATGATTCCAAAGATGTGGAATTAAAACAATATAGTTTGGCGTTAACCAGTTGAAACACAAGGTTTTTCTTTCTTAAGATTAATATTATTATTATTACGTATTATTGTTATTATTATGAATCTCAACTAACTCCCTAAGCAATTGTTACGTTATTTGTCATAATACTATTTCAACAGATATCATAAATGTTTATTTTATGTAAATTTTTTTACTTTAGGAGAAGAATTTGTTTCATTTAATAAAAGAACCAAAATGGATAATATACCGTTGCTTCATAAAGAATTCTCGCTGACATTTCAGACAAAGATTTTTAACTTTCATGAACGGAATGAAAATATAATTCAGTTTTCGACGTCTCAAATTGATCGTGTACTTGGGGTTTGGGTATTTCCAGCTGAGCACTTTTTTATAGCATCTTATGTAGGTGGAACACAAATTGCTGCTAAACCTCCAGTAATTACAAACGAATGGTATACTGTTCATATTTCAGTTGTTATGGAGAACTCAAATTACATCTACAGTGTGATCGTCAACGGAGTGCTTCAAATTGAAGATGGAACTAAAACCCCTACTGATTACCATAACGTAAAAGTTTATATTGGTGCAGAATTTCAGAATTCTATAGTTACTAACGTTACACTTATCAACGGAAATAAGGTAAATTAATTTATTCGAAAATTTCATTCTTCAAAAGTTCAATTTATTCATAAATTGCACTCAACAAATTAATCACTATGTTATTTTGCTTTGGTTATTAAAATAATTATCATAGCTTCAATGATTCCTTTTTAAGTTTTATCCAATATATGTCAATAAATTGATATGTTAATTTATACGATAATAAATTAATTAAATGAGGCCGTTATAAAAAAATTGCTATCTAAATTTACAAGTAAAAAAAAATAAAAATGGAAATATGTAATTGCAATAGCTTTAACAACAATATTATTCATGAGTGATTAACATGTAATCAAAATGTTTTATCGTGCAATTAACGATTAATTAGGATTCGTTATTTCTGTAATGAAAATATTCCAATATTTTTAGTATTTAGAGACTTCCGGTCTTTTAAAAAATATATTTTTATACACATATATTATTTAATATGGCATAATAGTATTTCAAATAAATAAAAAGCTTATGTCTATACAACTACTGCCAAAAATTATCTTTTTATGATTTTGTGTTTTAGTTTAAAATTGCGCTAATGCGTTTTAAATATGTGAATTTATTTAAATTTTGGGTCGGTGTAAAAAACAGCCTATCCCACGGTACCCTGCGATTTACCGACATTACGCACACGACTTTATCTCGTCTGTCTAGTTTTTTTTCTAATTTGAATAGGCTATTAACTGTTGATAAACATGTCTTGGAAGGTACAATCAAGTGTATTTAGATATTTGACAACAACGAATATAATTATATTATAATAAAAATCATGTTTACAAGGGGCCTACGATGTACCCCACACGGGGTCGACTGCTTTTTACACCGACCCTTAAATTTTTGCTAAATATAAGATAATATTTTCTTAAAAATAAAAGGCATTCGTACGGATAATATAATTTCCTCGATTCAGGATTGTTGCTAGCCTTTGGTGCTTTGAGATGCTGGTATTTATTTTATTATATCATTAAACAGGTTCATATAAGGTTTGCATTAGACCTATTTATTGCCAGTAATAACAGCCAATACTTTTAGGTACCAGATATATCTCCAGGTTGATTGGTTAACGCTATTTTGTATGGAAAGGTTCAAATATTAGATGACAAAAAATACGAATGCTCGCAGACATACAATTTTTCTGAATATAATTTATTTGAACATGATTTAAATATCAAAAACATTTTGTCCTATTTTTTACTCGTCATCAAAAATGGTAAAACGTAAATGCTGAGATCAGGCATTAACTTTTGTAACTTTTCGCCAAATTTTTAAATTCAGGTCGATGTCCCTTACAAAATGCTAACGTGTGCTAACAATTATAATAAATACGTCATGGAACAAACCACTAAATATGAATGGCGGGTGACTTTAAAGTAGCAGGGGATGCTTACTCGTGGCCGACACCAGATCCTTATGACATTCCAGATTCCAATGACTTATATTTAAGCCATATGTATAAGTCACGGTAATTAGCGTAATGTTCTATTCATATTTGGTATTACCGAATTTTGTAAATTTTGTTTATTTTACTTAAATTTAAATGAATGTGTATGTCAAGTAAGAAATGTAATTGAATGCTAGTGTTGGTAGCGCTTCACTAAGAATGCTGCGCGTATTAGTAGCGCTTTATGGAGTACTCGAGTGGTGTGGCAATGCTGTAGTAAATGTTAAAGATTTTCTTACTGTTTGTATTAGAAGTATTTACTTTGTTATCAGTTCCAACATAGATAACATATATGTTGAGTAGACAAAGTTTAATCTGTGAACAGATACTTCGATAAATTTACTAATAGAGATACACCCAAAAGAAATCAAAAACTTCTAATATGAAACGATAAAGACGGATAATACCAGATATAATGTGGTAAATTCACGATTTTAGGTGAAAACAGTTGCGATGGCAGCCGCTGGGACTACAACCATATGTTACATAGGCCATGCCATAGGGAGTCTTCCAGTTAATTTAAAACGGCACATAAACTGTACGATCTTAATGTCTGTATCAAAAACAATTCGAAGATATTAGATAACTTCCGAGTGCGCTCATAAGCAAAATATCAAAGTAAACAATTGTCAAAAAAAGTGATATATCACTATTATGCATAATGGTTTAAATATGAATATGTTACTGTTAGTTATAATGTAATTTCGCATTTATTGAAATAAGGGAGTTTGAAAGTACCGTTTAAATTATTTTAACCAATCTATACGTCATAGAAGACAAAATGCTAATACGTCATAGAAACATATGTGTGAAAACTATGCAAGTGTACGAATTTCTATACACAGAATCAAGTTCATCATAACCTATTAGTTCAAACTTTTGATATATCGAAAAGCCCATACACAGTAGGTTTAATGACCAATGGCCAGACATAGACTACTTAATTAATTGTTCAAATAAGAATATTTATCACTACTCTTCAACATATCCAATTGGAAGTGAGAATCAATGAATTCGGTCTTAAACTATTTCGTATGATTTTTATGTTTAACACTACCTCATCGGAGGATCCGTTGAGCTACCCGTCATCTTTATTGTACCACAACTTTATAGTTTAACTGTATCGTTGGTTTAGTGTCAACATTTTTATATAAAAATATCCAGAAAATGTCATACATATTTAATCCGTCAACATTTTTTTGTTAGCAAATTTACCAAAATCACAATATTTTCGTTAAACTATGTAAGCTGAATACTTTTTACACATTAGTGTTATATTTTTTATATTTAAGTCAAAAAAAATTTTGATGACGTCAGTATTTGACTTTTTATTTTCTAGGTAATCAAAAATCCTAAAATTTTAAATGATTTTATCTGAAGATATTTTGGTCAAATGATGGATTTTCAGTCCAAAATTAGTAAATTTAGTACCTAAAAGCGTTTAAGTAAGTAAGTAAATATGTATTTAGCCATAATATGTATACAATCTTAGTCCTAAGAAAAAATGACAAAAATCTATTCAAAATTAGAAAAAAGAAAATTGCAAGGATAGATAGAAAAATTGTCTGTCAAAACCAATATTTCCACTGTAGTCCTTTTATACGTCACGCAAAAACACACATATAAAAATATATATCTAAGAAGAAAAAACGAAGTTCTGGATAATATGAAACAAACTGTAATTAGATAAAAATATCTTGTGAAAATTAGTAAATCACGACCCCTTTGAACTTAAAATTAAAAAGAAGGTAGAAAAAAAATGGGTGAAAACTACTAAAGCACTAAGGGCCTAAAACCACATCAAGGGATATTGAAAAGCAGTGTAAAAAAGGCGAGCCAGGAACAATTAGGTCGGGGTTATGAATAAAATCTACATCTAGGGGTAAAAGATGAGGTGGAAAGCCAGTAATTGAAAACTGACAAAGTACACTACGTTGCTAAAAAAAAAAGGTTGGAAGGTCTGGATAAGATGAAACAAAGTGGAATTAGATAAAATATCTTGTGAAAATTCTTGACCTCTTTGAGACTAAAATTAAAAGAAGGTCGAAAAGAATTTGATGAAATCAAATTAGTAGAAAAAAAAACATTTAGTGCGCCTACAACCTATATTTATTCGGCCTTCGTTTCGGAAGGCCTTTTATCTTAGCCAAACATACAAAACGGTTGGGATCACTTTAAAAATAAATCATTCTATTTTCCTTTTTTATTCCACAAAATTAATAAAGTGCAAGAAATTACGCTAAAAAAATAAATTATTTAACAAAAAACAACACAATTTAATTAATGTCTATCAACGCGCCATTTTTTATAAGAAACATGAGAAGTCATGTTTCTTTAACTTGTATTAAATGCTTATAACCCATGCTTCTTATTTGGTTTCTTAACATTAAACTTTCTTTGGTCTTAAATTTCCGCTTCTGTGTTTCTTTTTATTGTTAGCAAAAATTTTAGTCCTGTTTCTTATAAAGTTGTTCCTTATAAATAAAATGAATAATGAATAATTAAATCCCAGCATTGTTTGATTTGACCAACAGTTTTTTCTATTTAATAAATTATGCAATATTCAGCAATATATTTCTGAGCCCTCTTAAAGCCTTTTTATTGGCATTAAAATCACCATGGACTTTGAAAATTTACATTCATGAATGACACTAAATTATTTTATACTCGCACGACTAACTGTTTCATGCACCTTTTTAGAGTTCAATTAATTCGTTAATTTGCACTGTAGAAGTTAATTGAAATCTTTCAATTTGCTATTACATTGTTTTCCGAAGATATTGTTTATTAAATTTCTCATAAATACTTTTATTTTGTCTTGTTAATATAAAATCAGACGTTTTGAACATTAAAGGATACTGCAAAGGTTTTGACTCGACATCATGTTTACTTTTTACTCGTAATCCTTCAAATATTCTCCTGAAACATATTTATTTTCCTAAAGTCAATTAATTTATCCATCATTAACTATAGAATAATTTCTTATAAAATAAAAGGATCATGGGTAAATATGAATAGGATGAAAACAAATGCATCTTGTTAAAAAATATTTATTTATTATATATGATATCCATAAAATAAGATCCTTTAATTAAAAAAATACTACATATTATTTCATGCTAATGTAATTATTCAGGTAATTAGTTGATGCAAAGTTTTTTAAATATTTTTTATTCTATAAATCATTTTTAAGTAAACTAGAAGTATTCTTTCAAAATAATGTGCGAATTCTAAATGAATTAGAATCTTTTAGGTTTTATATAATTTTATACATTTTATAAGAAAAAAAATGAATCTGACTTTGCCTTTTTAACGATAATTGGCGATTCATACGTTTACAAAACGATTCCGCGCATGGTTTTGTTATTTATATGCTGCTCTTTCCATTTTTTGATGACTTTCTATTTTTTGATGGAAAAATTAAATCACTCTGATGCAATTATTGTAAAGCGCCAAATCGGAAAATGTTTAGATTCTTCGTGACTTATCAAAGTTATCTATGCTAAAGCAAAGCCCATCGAATAACCCAATTCTATCTTCATCAATGTAAATTTCATACGTAACAAAATTGAATTGCAATCGGATCTTTTTAGGGGAAAATTATATTCTATCTATAGTTGAGACCAAATCGGATGATTCATTTTTCAGATTTCAAGAAAGCCTATCGACTTGATAAATCTGGGAATAGCGGGGATTTCTGGCATATGTAAATTCAGATATAGCCTCTCGTCAGTTATTTGATTTCAAGATCCCTGTTTCGCAGGCAATTCCTTTGGAGTTTTCGCTTAGGAGCAGAAATTGGGTGATTGATTTACTCTATAGTCCAAGCAAAAATCAAGGACATTTTTTTCTTGAAACTTTGTTTAAACTGCTCGATATTTTCCGCAAAATACAAATATTCTTTATTAATTGGTGACATGAATTTAGAATCGTCTGAAATAATTATGAAGGTATTTTTAGAAATGCATGATTAGACTAACCTTATCAAAACTAATACATGCTTTATATTGAATAAAGGGCCGTGCATCGAGCTAAATCTCACTAATTTCCATCTCTTAATCTACACAATATTAAAAAGCTCGTATTCAAAGCAACCGAATGAGAAAATTAGATATAGGAATAGTAACAATTTATTATACGAATATTTTTTTTAATGAATTATTATATTACTTTTATATGTCTAACACTTATTCTGAATATAATGAATTTGAAAGAGAATTTTTACGAGTATTTTAAATAGACATGCTACTCGCAATAATAAGCTAGTAAGAGGTAACAACGAGCCATTTATCTCCAAGTCACTCAGGAAAGAGCTTGTATTCAAAATATATCTTGTAAATCTGTCCTGATTTCTGATTCTTTTCGCTACAAAAGACAACAAAATTAGTTGTTGCACTTATTAACAAAGAGAAAAAAGCCATTTCTGTCTCTTAGAAATCACTAGTGACAAAAAATCTTTCTGGGATGCTTGTAAACCTTTTTTATCAAGTAAGCCTTCTTAGGTTCGCCAAAAAATGCTTTTGAGAGAAAATGACTTGGATGTTACTGATAAAATAACACTTAGTTAGCAAATATTTTAATCATCATTCTACTTGTATTAATAGCGGCCTAGATATACATCTTTTAGGAATTCCAGTCTCATATGAAATTGATCCAGTCCACAAAGCCATCCATAAATTTTATAATCACCCCAGTATAATTTACATCAAAAGGAAGTTACCAAAGAACGACCATTTCAACTTCAGACATGCTACTCCTGATGATATTCTAGTGGCAATATACCAATTAAAATCCTTAAATATTTTATAAACCATTGCTCTCCATTATGCAGAGTGTTTCAAAACATCTGTAAATAATGTTGTCTTCTCAGATAAACTTAAAGGGGCATAAAAATGATAGTACTTTAGACAAAGATAATTGTCGTCCAATTAGTATCTTTCCTGAAGTTTCCAAGGTTTGCAAGAGGATAATTGTGGATCAGCTTACTATATTCATAGAGGAGAATTCTCCTCTCTTTTGTGTCGGTTTCGTAAGAGTAAGTACCCCACACTCACTTATTAGACTGCTTAAAAATGGGAGAAAGACGTCGATAATAAAGAGGTTATAGGTACAGTCCTTATCATTTTATTGGAAGCTCAGCTGGATAACTCAGCTGGATAACTCAGCATTATCTACTCGTTGCAAAATTAGCAGTATAGTTTTTCACATAAATCTCTCAGTTTTCTACTTAATCCTATTAGATCTGGGGGTAGTCCGTCCTCTCGCGTCTTTTGCTCGTAACTTGAGCGGTATCAGCTATGATGCCCAAAGTTTTTGAATTTTACAAAAATTTTAAGTCTAAAAAATGTTTAAAACATACGACGTAATCAAATAATTTTTGTTGCAACATTTTCCTTACATTCTCGTGTAACTTGCTGCAAAGTTATATGACAATAGCACTAACACAACATAATTTACAGAGGGTGGCGGAATCCGGACCCTCCAATTTTGGTAAATCCAAAATAGTCCGGTTATATTAGTTTTAAGTGATAGAAAAGAGAGAGTTCGAATTGGATTTTCTTACAGCTCTGGTTGAAAGTTTTACTTGAAGTTCCACGCGGATCTATTCTAAGACCTCTATTATTTAATATATTTTTAAATGACATATTTTTCCTTATCCAAATTACAGATATTTTAAAATATTCTGATGATAACACTTTATTTGGTTGTGACAGTACATTTGATAACGTTGTGTCTGACATGATACTTATAGTATTTATGGAGTTATTTAATATTTAAACTATTTAGTAGAAAATTCAGAATAGTTTCTGATAATGTTTTGAGGATTGAAACATGGCGTACCCATTGCTATGAATATTGATGGGAAACTAATACTGGTCAAAGATGAAGTGAATCTTCTTGGAGTCACAATATACTGTAAATTGAGTTTTCACCGATTTCTAAGTCGTTATGCATAATTGAGAATAAAAAATAAGCGCTTTGATACGTCAGAGCAACGACATGACTTTTTCTCAGACCAGTTATTCATTTAATGCTTATATGTATATACGATATTTTTACAAAAATTCAAATTATAACTTATTATATATCAATACTGATTATGGGTCCATGGAGCCATTGATTCCTATTGTATAGAATGTTGCATGTACCATTTCTCTACTCAATCGTTTAGGTCAGTATCTCGTTAATTATATGTAAGAAATTCATTGGAATTCTATAATACGATTTATAGTGATATTGTATTAATTAAATAAAACGCAAAAAATAATTAAAATTTACAAGGTGGTAATCATGGTTATATTTTATTTATTTAGATAAAGAGGTTTTACCCAAGCATTATGTATGTTATGCACCATTCAGAAGACCGAAACTAGACGTTCAAAAATAATATTTTAAACTTTACTGTATTGATAATGAAAGCCCAGGATATGGGTAGCTCAAATCAAGAATTAATTGCTAAATTATAAAATTTGATAGAACAAGAATTGTTTAAAAACTTGGTTAATTAGTTAGTTTATATAACCTCGCTTCACAAATAGTAACATCAATGTCACTCACCGGGACCGATGTTCGATTTCACTGAAGATGTTGGAAAATTGTGTATATTGTATTTATTTAAAATTTGTAGTGAGTCTATATAAATATTATTATCATTATGGTTATATTAAGTTTTATTGTTATTTTGAGTTTTGTTGTTATTTTTTTTTTCTTAAATGTATATATATTACGAATACGAAACAACGACAAAGACAAACACACACTATCTAAAATCATTGTAAATTTTTCGCCGAAATTAGATGGCGGGCGGCTTCACCATAAAAAAGTGGCCATCATGGAGAATCGAACATACTGGGCACTGAATACACATTCAGAAAAACAATTTTACTAAGTATTAAAACATTTATTTAAAGAAGATACGCCCCTTTCGGCTACAAAATCGTATTCTGGGTAAAGGACAAGTTCATTATTATCGTGATTGCGTTCTATACATCTAAATTTATATTCGGTATGTATTCCAAAGATAGCCTGTGAAATTGATTGAGATACAAGAACAGATTCATATGGTATGGAATATTTTGATCTGTCGGAGCGATAAAAATCAATGTTCATATGTGCTACCCCGTCAGAAACAAATTTAGAATTATTTATACCAACACCGCACCTATCAATTTTTAAAAGTGGAGGCTTTGAAGACAACGACTCATAAACCGCCCTAGGCAAAATAGTATACTCAGACCCTGGATCATATAATAACATCACATATGTCCCTGAAATATTTACTTTGATCATAATTCGCTCTACAGAATCTATAGGATGAACCACATCAGAGGTAACGTCAGGCCCAAATTGAGTCTCCCCAGAAGAAGTACCAAGATCTCTCCTACTTGGATTATTATTATTG